>CATIWJ010004224.1:0-10112 GCA_949640765.1 Croton laevigatus | reverse complement strand
TAACTTTTTCCTCCTTCTGTCTATTTTTTCTGTTAAAATAACGGTCAGAGGATCAAAATGTAATTTTTCAGACTTTTTTTTTAAAAAATCAAAAAATAAGGGGCTCTTTTGAAATTTTTCCATCTTCCTTTCTACCATTTTCATTTCCAGCAACAAACCCTTCCACATCTGCTCCCTGTTCAGCCGCCCCCAGAAGAAGGTCTCGGTGGTCTCGCCTCGCAAGCAATACTGTCTACCCCCCGAACCGGCATGGATGAAGGCCGGTCTTCAAGTAAAACGCGAAAAACAGAAACGAGAGAAGGTAAGAACTGCCAGAAGCTGTGAGCCGCAGCTACGCCGTCGAGCTTCCACACTGCGTCGGTCATAGTCCATCGCCGGCTAGAACATCAGCGTTGACCTCGATTCAAGATAACTCAACAACAACAACAAACGAAAAAAGAGAAAGACGCGTTTTTCTATTTTCCCAGAGCTCCATCTCCACAGCGCCTCCGTCTGGACCAGATCGGACTGGAGTTGAGCAACGTCGGTCGAGGTCCATCGTTGGCTTCACCGTCAAAGTTGATCTCTTGTGCACGCAGAAGAGATTCAAAGCTGAAGAACACTGTTCCTTTACTGAGCACCCAAGGAGCAATCAATTAAATCAATCTCAATTTCAATGAACTCTGGAAACAATTTTTTGTCCTCCTCATTCACAAAATCGACTGCCGAACCTCCTCTCACAATTTCAAAAACTCCAAAAACCTGCTTTACAACATACAACAAAATGGAGGAATTGATAAGGTGAGCTTGATACATTTCCAATTTGAATCGGCGTCTCTCAGAAAGCAAAGCATCCTCTCATTTTTGTAAAATAAGGGAAAGAGAGAAGGTGCTGGAAATGAAAATGGTAGAAAGGAAGATGGAAAATTTTCAAAAGAGCCCCTTATTTTTTGATTTTTTAAAAAAAAGTTCAAAAAATTACATTTTGATCCTCTGACCGTTATTTTAACAGAAAAAATAGACATAAGGAGGAAAATGTTAACGGAATTAAAACTAAAGGAGGTTTTTGTCAAACGAAAAAAACACAGGGAGGAAAATGTAATTTATGTAAAACCTAGGGAAGTTTTTGTAAATTTTTCTTTAATTAATAATAATAATAATACAACCATATAAAATAAAAAATAGTAATTTTTATCAAAAATACTATATCGCCCTTAATTAAATAATCAATTTACTTAAATATCGGTAATTTAAAAATTACCATAAGATCCTTCAAATTAATTATTATCACCAAATTAGTCCATTTTTAATTTAAAACTGACATTTTAAAAGTTAGGGTGTTACAATGCCTCTTAAGTATGTCAGTATCCTCTTCACTACTTTCCAATGTGCTTTGCTTTGCTTGGATTGAAATCAGCTTACTTACCCAACAGCATAGCAGATATCCGATCTTGTACACAAAATAGCATACATTAGACTTCCAACTGCACTAGCATAAGGAATTGTTCTCATATTCTCAACGTCCTCTTGACTTTTTGGATACATTTCCTTGTTAAGGATCTCTCTTTTGGAAGTGGGTGTATTCATAGGTTTGGCTGTTTGCATATGGAAATACTTTAGAACTTTTTCTATAAACGTTTCTTATGAAAGCAGCAATAATCTCTTTTCATGATTTCTTGAAATCTTAATTATAAGAATATATGTAGCTTTACCCATGTATTTCATCTCAAAATTAGATGATAACCAATTTTCGACGTACATTAGATATGACACGTCATTACTAGTTAATAGAATGTCCTCAATATACAATGTCATTATCACAAATTTAGTTTCTAGATCTTTTGTAGTAAACACCATGGTCTTCATCCACTGCAGAGAATCCATATGACTCAACTACGCTATAAAAATGAATATACCATTGTATGGACGACTACTTTAGGCCATATATCGATTTTAATAGCCTGCAAACCTTATGTTCACTACCTTAAACTTTAAAACCTATAAGTTGTTCCATATAGATTTCTATATCCAATTCTCTATTGAGAATTGCATTCTTTACATCCAGTTGATATAACTCTAAATCTAAACTTACTACTATGGTTAAAATTAATCAAATAGATATAACTCTAATAATAGGAGAAAATGTATCTTCATCATCAATCCTTTCTTGATGAGTGTACCCTTTAACGACTGTATCTTTCGATACTACCATCCGCTTTACACTTTATTTTTAAAATCCATTTATTCTCTATTGCTTTGCGTCCTTCCGGAAGGTTAGTTAGAGTCCAAACTTTATTAGACTCCATTGATACCAACTTATCTTCGATTGCTTTAATCCATTCATCCTTAGCAGGACATAATAGAGCTTCAAACATATTCTTAGGCTCATCATCATCTAGTAGGTCAACTAAAAAGGCATGGTTAGTATTCTTATCATCTTCGTGATAATGTGAAGGTAAAGTCCTTTTCCTTTTAGATCTTCACAACTCTTGATCTTCATAAGCACATTCACTTGGATATAAAATGCTTAGATTTGGATATAAACTCCTACTAAAATTAAGATCCATATTTTCACTTGACTGATTATTCTCATCAAACTTAGAATCAGGAACATTTGCCTGAAAAATTTTTAGTCTCAAGAATTCTCCCACTCGAATGGAGTGATCCATGAGTGTCTAAATCCATAGTTTCATAAAGTGAAAAATCTTGACCTACATCTCCTAACTTCGAAAATTGATCTTTAATGAATATCATATCTTGTGATTCTATTTCTGTTACACGACCATTCTTTTGCTCACCTATTAAGACGTATCATTTTCATAATTTAGGATATCTCACAAAGACATACAATTTACCTCATGGGCCTAATTTCTCGAATTTGCTTGAGGTGTCATATACGTAAGTAGAGTACCTCCATGGGCAAAAATAGCTTAGATCGGGCTTTCGCCCTGTCCATAACTCATATAGAGTAAGTGTAATAAATTTAAAGGGCATGCGATTCAAGACATATGCGGCTGTAAGCAATACATCTCTCTAATAGGACATGGGTAAATTTGCTCGTGCCATCATAGATCTCATCAAGTCTAGGAGAGTCTTATTTTCTCCATTCAGCAATACCATTTTGTTATGGGGTTCTTGGAATGGATAACTAATGTTCTATTCTTTTTTCATTATATAAGGCTTTAAATTCATTCGATAGATATTCCCGAGCATGGTCGGTTCTCAAAGTTTTAATACTTCTATTTAATTGATTCTCAACTAGGTTCATAAATCTTCTAAAGCATCATAATGCTTCAGATTTGTGAGATATCAAATAGATGCAACTATATCTAGTATAGTTATGTCCCATGCCTAGCCCTATTATTCATTTGTCCACATACATCAGAATGAATTAATTGCAAAGAAAATTGGGCTCTAGTTGCTTTACCAAATGATTTCCTAGTTAGTTTTCCTTTTAGGCAAAGTTCACATATAGGTAACTCAACCTATTGTAAGTCACCTAATAAGCGTTGTTTAACGAGATGACTAATTCGCTCTTTGCCAATATAATTTAAACATGCATGCCATAAGTTGTTTTTATTCACATCACTATGTAAAGTTTCAATAAAAGAAAAACTAATATTATTATATAAATTGGCTCGTTCAATATTCATAACAATAAAATCGTTCAGTACACAACCAAAACCATAAACAATTATACCCAAACATAAACAAATACTATCATCCTCAAAAAATAAATTGAAATCTAATTTCATCAAAATCAAAAACAGAAAGTAAATTTCTATGAATACTCGGTGCGTAAACTACATCATGTAGGTATAGAGTATGACCTTCATACAAAACTAATTTGCATGTGCCAATACCCTTAACAGGCACTTGTGCATTGTTTCCAACATAGATCCACCTTTGACCAATTCATAAAAGATTCACGATCTTTTGCTACATGGTCGGTCGCTCCTAAATCAATAATCTATAAAGGATCAAATTCAGTTAAGAAAATAGAGCTAGATACACAAATCTCACTCACATAGGAGATAATTAAATGTGCCTTTTTAGGAGTAGTGCAATCTTTTGCATAATACCCCCTTTTGTTAGTAATTGTAGCACTTCACACGTACCACATTCACCTTTCTCTTTTTCTTTAACCATTGTCTCTTATTTTGGTTTGTTTTTTACTTTTTGGGCTTATTAGCCTTACATTTTACCCTTGGCCTTACGCTTCTTGTTGTTAGAACTTGTTTCAAGCGAGGTGTCAGTTCATGCCATGTGCACTTGAGAATTGAATCTAATCGATGCTAATCTATCTTCCTCTGGTTCTAAGTGACTATTGGGAAAAAAATGAATGATTGCCTGAATTTTTTCCTCTTTTGTGAGCTCGTGTCCAGCATCACTAAGCTTACTTATCATGTTTTACATTTCTTTTAAATACTTTTTCATGTTGTGATCATAACGCTTCTTATAATTGTCAAATTTGATAGTTAGATAAAGGAGTTTAGTTAGAGATACGACTCCAAAATTCTCTTGCAATTGTTTCCATAAATTTATTGCATTCTCATATTTTCAAAATTGCTTTGCAATATCATTATCCATTGCACTAAGTATAATAATATGAGCAAAAGAATTCTTCTTCTTCTATGTTAAGTAAGCATCTTTATCCCGCCTATGTTGGGCAATGATACCTTCCTCAGGCTCACGCATGACGTGATTCAACACTTCAAGGACCTCTTGGTCCTCAAGAATATATTGAATCTTCATTGCCCAAATCTTATAGTTGTCACCATTCAACCTGAGATCTTTATTAATCTCAGCAACAATAGATTTAGCAGAAGGCATATTAAATCCTTTCATCTACAAATATTAGATTTCCACATCTAAGATTTCTAAAGTAATATATTTTCTATTACTATGTACTAACACATTTTAACTCATAAAACCTCCCACCAGACCTAGGTTCGAAAAGTTCACTAAGTTCACAGTCACCCTCCAAGAATTAATGTTTGGTTTAATTCGTTAAAATAGTTGTACATAGTAAGACAATTTATTGGATGCCTTAAGCTCACATAGCTAAAAAAAGTTTAAGTTCTTATAGGTCTAACTTAAAATTGTTGATTTCTACTTATGTTCACAAACATATAAATATTTAACATGCATTGTATTTAAACAAATTAAAAACAAAATCTTTAAACATTCAAAAGAAACCAACCACTCTAAGCATCCATATATATTTATATTTCTAAAGAAATATAAGTATTTCATTTACTAAAAATAAATCATATTTGTTATTGGACTGATGTGTTATAATTTAAAATTTTAACAAATAAAATTTTAATTTTTTTGATTTTCTCCAAAAAAAATTGAATAAAACAAATTTATTCTATTTCTATACAGAATAGAAAGTTATACGAAGGAAAAAAACATTTATAGAAAAACAAATATTTCGTTAGGGGTCCTAAATCACTAAAAAAAAAGTGATTGGGGTATACTTGAGAACTTTATTCACTAAGTCAATGGGAACAAACTTGATTTCATCCCCTTGCACAGAACAGATCAATGCTTGCTCACTCCTAAGGACCATGAAGTTGCTAGGGTCTTGAGTCCTATAGACACCATTTATAGCAAGTCCCTTAAGGAGAAGAATAATAGTGCCCATGTAACTTCCATATGAATCAAGTCAAGCTTGATCCATGATGTCCTCTACACTCTTATCTTGGAAAGAATGGCGCTACATATTGAAGAGAGTTTATCTTATCTCCTCCTCTTTTCAAACCTCCTTTCCAAATAACTTCTTGAATTAAACCATTAATTTTAATAATGTGGGTTGCAACTTTATCAATATTCCTTTTACTAGTTGCCTTGTTCAATTTCTTTTTCAAAACTCTGGACTCTACTAAAATAACTCTTTATCTTTTCTCATGAGTACAAGCTAGGTGAAAAGTCCTGATAATCCTCGTCATTTTCTACGATACATTCATAGAAAGTGAATCAATATAACACAAAGTAATATTCAAGAATTTGAAATTAAAGCAAGCACACTTCAATTTTAATTCTATAACACATTTATAGAATAATTATTATATAAAGTAATAATTAATTAGGAGTCATTTATTTGAAAAACGCATATTTCATCTCGCCCAAAAAAAAACTTTAATGAATAACAAATTTGTTCAATATCTATACATAATCGAATTTTGTTTTAAATTTTATTTTAAAATTTTTTTGATAAAAATTATTTTAATAAAACTTAATTGATGAATTCCAAACAAATTATAATTTATTAATTCCAAAATAATTATAATTAATGATAAATTAAACTTATTTAATTTATTTTCTATCCTCATAGAAAAATTAAATTTATAAAATAATTTTATCTAAATTAAACAAATTAATTCACAATTCTAAACTTATTAGAATTTTAGCTTTTAAGTAAAATTTAGGCGCAAATTTTAATGGTACTTAAAATCATTTAATTAATATACAATTTAATTAAATTTATCATTTAATTAATTAATTAAATTAAATTAAATTAAATCATTTAATCTTCACGTAGTAAACCCTAGCGCCGCCCGCCTCTTTTTCGTTTAGTCTGTGTATGTTAGTGTAAGCCGTAGCCCCCAACTCGTTATATCTAGATATTTTAATTTATGAGAATTCAATTTATCATTTTATATTTCCTGCGCAATTTAATTTGATAAATTTTCTTGAATAGTTATTCTGCTTTAGTTATCGAATACGTGATCTGAATAGTAAAACCTAAAGCAATAAAAGAATACTATTCTAAATATCCCTTATTAATTATTATCATGAGCGTGATAATAAACTAAGATTAGTATGTACTCTATGAGATCGTATTATTTTACATATCATATGATATGGGATATCGATTAGAGATACATAACACATGTTAGAGAACAGTGCATTGGATCGGTCCACTTTATGAGAATACTACATGTAAGTGAGGTCATAAGTATTTTTCAAGCAATGCTTATACTTGAATTCATAGACTTGAAATTATTATGGGTTCTTAGGTAATTTCTCGTATACTTTGATGTGTTTTCTAACGTGCCCGTAAAAGGGTCGTAAGTATGGGTGAGATCAGGCATACTGGGAATTTCACTTAGAAACATAAGTAAAGTGAAGGGATTGTCACTCTCTCTATGAGAGATAAGATATCACCGACCAATTGATTAATGAGACTGAGTGGTGTATGGCCATACTCAGATAGGATGATAAGTATTATCATCTGTCTGATTTAATTAGTGTAATTGGAGAATCAATAAAATGAATTAGCAATAATAAGGGTGATCAAGGACTTGTCTTTTGCTAATCATTGATATTGAAAAAGCAGAGGATTGTATAATATTGCTATAGGCTTTGTCGTTTCGTAAGAATGATACTCGTTTCAATTTAGGTAGTTATAACATCTTGCTAGAAACCAGCTATAACTTATGGACTTAAATAATATTTGGGTTCATTGCTAACATTGAATGAGTCTTTTAGATCGCACACATAAAAGGATTTGAGTTGAACTTATAGGTTTATTCTACTAGGCCCAATTAATTAATTAATTAAATTGTTTAATTATGTAATTATTAAAAAAAAGAAAAAAAATTAATTAATACCTAATGGCCGGCAAAATGATGAATAAACGATAGAAAGAGAGATTTGTTTTTAACTTTGAGAAGTAAAAACAAAGCTCGTTTTGGTGCTTATAACGTGGAAATCAAGATTAGAAGGGAAATAGGCTTTGGTGGCTTATAGATAAGAGACCGAAAACCTGATGATAAGATCATTTTAATTTTTGGGTTTTAATATTAAGATAAAAAGAAAAAGGTTTCATTTGGGAGATGGTTAATATACGAAACCGAAAAGCTATGATATGACTCTATTTTATTTTGTGAAGAGTTCACGTGAACAAGGACACAGGAGACTGAATTTCATTTGATGAAAAAAATCCAACAGGTGGCTCTCATCATGATTATTCCTTTGATTTTCAAAATTGAAGGTACTGTTTCCTCCTCGTGAGGTTTGATCCTTCCGGCCATCTCGTCCGGCTTCATTTCTTCCTTCCTTTCCTTTTTTTTCTCTCTCTGATTACCTTTTCCTGATCTATTCCTTTTCAGTAACTATTTTTTCGCTCCTCGTGGGTTTCCTATATTGTTCTGTGAGTCTTTGATTTCCTGTGCTGCTCTTCGCCATTTTTCATGCTCTTCTCTTTGTAATACTTCTTCCTTTCTCTTCTCCTTCCTTGTACTCTCTAATACTTAAATCATCTTCTATTACCTTACAGATCTTATCACTCGTGTCCCCTTCCTTTGTTCCATCTGGGTATGCTTCATTGTTGATCGACATTGATTCTACTGCTTTTCTCGCCGGCTCCCAAAATCTGATTCTATTTATTTTCTATGGCGATGGTCCTACATTTGCTTTCTGGTTTTCCTTACATTTTCGGAGTGATATGTGAAGTGACTATTGGTTTTTGATCTGGTGAAACTCAACCATGAGGTTATTAGCTTGGAATTGCCAGGGGTTGGGAAACCCTCTAACAATTTGCCATCTGAAGAATATGAGTTCTGCCCAGTCCCCTGAAGTTCTATTTTTATCAGAATGAAGAAACAAGAACGCTATGTTGGAAAGAAAGCTGAGGTATTGTGGGTGGTTTAATATTTTTTTGGTACCATCTAATGGGGTAGCTGGTGGTCTAGTTGTTGCTTGGAGGGATTTTGTTAAATTGAAAATTGTCAAATATTGTAACTATTTTATTCATTGCAATATTTTTGATGATGTCTCAATGTTAGATTGGGATTGTATTTTGGTCCACATTAACTCTGATGATTCCCTCCAAAAACAGCAATTTGCCTTCATTAATTCTTATTTATCTACTCTTTCGGATAAAGTGCTCATTTTGGGGGATTTCAATGCCATTCTCAATCAGACAGAAAAAAGGGGGGTTCTATCAATTGTTCTAATTCTATTATGATGTTTCATGAGTTTATCTCTGATAATGGATTAGTGGATTTGGGATTCTGTGGAAACAAATTCACTTGGAATAACAGAAGAAGAGGATCAGATAATATTCAAGAACGTATAGATAGAGGTTTGGCCACTATTTCTTGGATCAACCTTTTTCCCAGTGTTTTTATTAAACATTTACAGGACCAGGGATCGGATCATAGACCATTGTTATTATCAACCTCCCTTAACAATGATTGGAAACCAACTAGGCTTTTCTGTTTTGATCAAAGATGGGCTACAAATGAGGAAGCTGGGAAAGTGGTACAAGAAGCTTGGGAGCAGTCTAGTAGGGGAACCCCTCTTTTTAGAGTCCATGTAAAATTAAAGAAGTGTCGAAGAATGCTTCTTAAGTGGAAGAAAAATTCAGATTCTAATTCTGCAATAAAGGCAAAATTTCTTGAAGCTGAACTTGAACGGCTAAAGCAAGATGAAGATTATACTATGGAGGAGATTTGAAAGATGGAAAATGAACTAAAAAAGGCTTATCTGGAGGAGGAAGCCTTTTGGGCTCAAAAAGCTAGACTAAATTGGTTGATACTTGGTGACCAGAACACTAAGTTTTTCCATCAGACAACTTTGCAAAGGAGGAAACGAAACAGAATTATGGGAATCCATGATAATGAAGGGCATTGGGTGACAGATAAGGGTTGGATAGTGAAGACAATTGTGGATTACTTTCATTCCATTTATTCTGGTACGCACTCTGAGCCGATTTATATCTCTCATTGGGAAATCCCGAAAGTGGTGTCGAATGAAATGAATGATAGGCTTATTGCACCAGTATCTGATAAGGAGATATATGAGGCTGTTTTTAGCATCAATCCTAACAAAGCTCCAGGAGAAGATGGCTTTACTGGTACTTTCTTTCAAACTTACTGGCATTTAATTAAAAATGATGTGTGTTGTGCTGTTAAGAGTTTTTTTTGCTAATGGGGTAATGCTCAAAAATCTTAACCATACTGTGATTTTCTTGATCTCAAAAGTTAGTGAAGTCTCAACAGTCAAAGATTTAAGACCTATAAGTCTTTGTAATGTGCTTTATAAAGTGATATCAAAAATTCTGACAAGTAGACTTCAAGTTATAATGCCAATGATTATTTCTGAAAATCAAAGTGCTTTTA
>CATIWJ010004153.1:0-11805 GCA_949640765.1 Croton laevigatus | reverse complement strand
TTTTGTTAATTGGTCCAATTGTCCAAATAAATGTCCAACAAATATTGTTCAATAAATATTATCAAGTAATTAAATTAAACCCATTTTATAGTTATTACAGATCCAATTTTATTGTCAAATTAATTTAATTAAGTCACCATAATTTTTAATCTTAATATTAATTAAGATTTTTCATTAATAAATTTATAAAATATTAACTTTAATTTTTATCCTAAATATCAGTTGCAAATATTTATTTTGGCCATATTAAATTAAATCTGGGCTTTTAATTAATTTATTAACTCTCCAAAAATATTAAATTTCAAAATTAAACTTAATTTATATTTTTAATCAGATATTAGACCTATTTGAAGAGAGAAAAGAAGTTTGAGGGTCAATACCGTATGAAACAGGGGCGGAGGGGCACGATCGCAAGCGGACGAAAACGTGAAGCACGAAACGGTAATTTTCCCGCAGCACGCGTCCCGCCGAGGCTCGCCCGCAGATGCCCAAAACGACGCACGATTCTCTCGCCTGGCTCGCCAAAACGACAGGCGGCTGGGCAACTTGGCTGGCAGACTGGCAGAGGTTCGGAATTTTTGTGGTTTTCTCTCAATTTTTGATGTCTACCCGAAATTTTAGACACTCTAATAAAAGAAGAAGAAGAGGATACTGTCATGCCATTTAATCTTTATTTGTGCCATAGAAATAACAAAAAATTTATGGGTTTTGTTTTTCATTAACAGAAATTATGAGAAAATTTATGGGTTTTGTTCTTCATGAAGAACACAAGATCATAAAAAATTGTAAGTAGTCCAATTAGGTGTGATTCCTCTATTCACCATCTCTTTAGTTACTTATAATGCTTTTGGTTTTACAATTTGAGAATTATGCTTTTGTGATTTGAGATTAGAGTAGGGTCTGTGTTTTTTTGGTACTTGAGTTTTCTGTTTGGTTTGGAAGAGAATTGAGTACTAATTAAAAACTATTAAAAAAGGGGTAAATGGCTATAGCTTTTCCTAATTAACTTGACAAATTTCTGGGCGAGTGGAGATGAACCAGATGGTGAAGACACAACGGTAAGAAACACTCCGGTACAGTAAAAATACCCCATCTCTTAAGTGCGTGAGTAATACCTATAAAAAAAAATACTTTTTGTTTGGCCATAAAAAATACTAACTTCTCTTTATTAATCAAGTACATAAAATAATGGACAAGGGCCCTAAAAATTAATATACTTTTTCATTGAAAATAACATTGGAAATATGCTTGTGAGCAAGCAGAAATATTAATATGATTGATTGGAAACATAATTTTTGATAATTGAATTGATTAATTAAATTTGTTTCTACCAGTTCCATGAAATTGTTTGATTTTAGTTTTTCCCCAATGTCTATTCAACTATTTTGTTATTGCTATGTATCATAAGATTGGAAAAGAATTGATATTAGATTTGAAAATGTTTTAGCAATAAGTTTTTTATTATGGAAATAAAATCTTTATACATTGAAAAGTTAGGAAATAAAAAATTAAATATAGTATTGTATCCGAAGTTGTGAACTAAGCCCAATAAAGAATAGTTCTAAAGGAAATGAAATACATTAGATAATATAATTTGAACAGTCTTATGTTAGGATCAGCTGTAACCAACACAAGATCAATTACTACCTCCATATTTTATGGTTCTTTACATTTTTCTTTTTGGGTGTATTTTATGGTTCTTTACATTTCTATTTATAGCAAGTTTTGTAATTGTTTAGTATTATTTTTTTATTGGTATTGGTGAAAAAGTAAGTTTTTAGAGGATTAGTAATTGTTTATTATTATTTCTGTCTTGGTATTGGTGAAAAGCTAATTTGTGTTGGTATTGATAAAAGAGAAATGTAAAGAATCATAAAATACGGAGGTAGTAATTTTTAATTCTGTGTGATAGTATTGGTGGACGCACCTATATGTTGATTTTGAGAATTTAATTGAAACAATGAATACAAATTTTTGAGCTAAGTATCAAAAGAAAAGTATAGTATTATCATGATAATATGTATTAAAAAGGTCATTAGAAGAGAGAAGGAAAATGTAGAATATTTGTCTAAGAATAACAAAGCATAATGTATATAACCTATTGTGTAGAAAGAGATTTAACTCTACGTTATGGCTAGAAGTAGTGGTTAAATAATTTTCTGACATGACGCAAATAATAAAGCAAGTGAATTATGAACATTGTCATTATTTGATTTTGTGGGCCCGCAAGTCAAAAGTGGGATGATAGGACATTGATGTACAAAAATAAAAAAAATCGATAATGATACCGCTGAAAACAAATAATTCCGAAGAAAATAATTGAGATGAATGCCTGAGACTGATTAAATGATGTTGGGTTGCCAAAACCGCATTGTTTGGAAATTTAGCTTATGATTTGAGGATTACAGTTCCAAAAATATGACATAAAGGTAGTAAAAAAAAATGCAATCAGTGGTTAAGTGACAAATGATTACTCTAGAAAAAGAAATAAGTCAAATTGATAAGAAATAAAACTTTGATATGTGACGTTGGGATCAAAAGAAATTTTAATCAATTGGATCTGCAATTGCCTATATATTTAGAGGTTAAAATGATGATGGAATTGCAATTAAGTAAAGCTTTCTAAATTCCAATATTTCCTTGTTACTCACATTTTTTACTGAATTGGCCATTTTAGGTCAAGCTTAAAAATTAAATTGGTTCATAAGAAATTATG
Source organism: Croton laevigatus (assembly GCA_949640765.1). Lineage (NCBI taxonomy): Eukaryota > Viridiplantae > Streptophyta > Magnoliopsida > Malpighiales > Euphorbiaceae > Croton > Croton laevigatus. Next base: position 9,089 of record CATIWJ010004153.1, on the reverse strand, counting down.
TTGAGGAGAAGTGAGATTTTAGACAAATATTTTTGTGAGAAGTTTGGAGTGGATAGCTGAGACTTATACTAAAACTCAGAATCTCTGAAATAAATGTAACAACCAACTTTGAACCATAAGATCAGTGTAGTAAATATACTTTAGTGTATTAAATGTCACCGTTTATTATTTTGAAAACTTTAATCCGATTTTAAAAATTGAGATTTTGGAGGCCAAAATCTTAAAAAGGGGGTGTGTATGTAATACCTTAAGAAAATTTCAATAAGAGAGTTTTAAAAATGTGAATTTTGAAACTTGACTTCAATAATTTTATTTTAGATTTTGGAGACCAAAATCTATTAAGGAGGTTAGATTATAACATTGTAGAACTTTGGAATACATTGGCATAACGTTATAACCGTGCATCGCATTGCATTGCATTTATTGTGTGTGTGAATATTGATTTTGAGATAATTTTGATTTATTAAGGTTTGGTTTATTGAGTTTTGAGTTCTGGTTTATTGAGTTTTGGATTTATTGAATTTTGGTTTATTGAGTTCTAGTTTTGGTATTGGTTTATTGAGTTGATAAGTGGAATTGTTTGAACTTTGATATGTTGATAATGATTGATAGGGAATGTCGAGGACGAAATTCATTAAAGTGGGTGAGGTTGTGAAACCCATAGATTTTTAGTGATTTGGAGATTTTAGATTAAAGGGTAATTTTGCATGCTAGTATTTTGTTGGCGATATTTTGATACTTGAAAAATTCTTGGATTAGAAGGATCTTTTTTATTACAATGGTGCATTTTGGGAATTATAGATTTAAAAGTTATTTTTGAGTATTTTAAATGATGATGATGATGATGATGATGATGATGGTAAAATGTAAAATGAGTGGGGGTTGTAAATGGATTTTGGTGTATTTTTTAAAAGAAAATAAATAATTAAAAAAATAATAAATAAGGAATTAAGAAAGTGTGCGGGTGATAGGTTATTATTATTGGTGGTATTGTGTAACTGTTTGGGTATTTGGAGAGTTAGAGAGTTAGATTTTAGGTTTTGGTAAAGGGAGAAAAATAAACAAAAGAAAACAGAAGGCTTTGGCTGTGTTGTGCGCCAGCAAAATTAAAATGGGGGAGAGTTTCTTGAGTTTTCTATTTTAGTAGAAGCACAATATCTCACAATTTTCAAGCAAAAATACATTAGACAACACTTTGAAAAGTGAGAAATAGATTTCAAAAATATTTTAAAATATTTTGACCATTGAAAAATTTGATGTTTCTATTAAGCTATCATTATATTCTAAACGGAGACTCTGGATTAAATTATCTTAATCTTAAACATCTTCAGATGGCTCCTTTTGTTTAGATGATTTTTAGCATGGTCTTCAGATTTCTTATTCGGATCTGCATAATCAAATATTACATATATATGAGGAGAATTGTTAAGTTCTCATGATTTTATAAATCATCAAAATGAGATGCTAAACCCTCGAGCCAACAATTAGGTATTAGAGCAATTATGTATGACTTGAATTTTAATTCCTTTTCTTGAAGTAATTAACCCATTTTCTCACAATAAACAAGATATATATATATATGAAAAGAAAAATTAAATAAATTTATTCATTTTATAAAGTATCTATTATAACGTACACTAAATAATTTTAAACAACATATAAATTATTTGTAATTCATGTCTCGGTTATATTTACTGATTTAAAAATAATTTTTATATTTAAAAGAAATTAATTAAAATAAAAAAGAAAATTCAAGAAAAATAAATAAAACTATATTTTATATGTACTATTAGTCTATATTCAAAGACTATATAATTACTAATTTCACTAAAAATAAGTTAAGTAAATAATAAAATAAAGACAAATATATATGAGCCGTGACCATGTGCAACGCATAAATATAATATATTTTTATTATTTAATTAGTTAAAAGAGAGAATTTTTTTTTTTATTTGGACCAACGAAAAAAATTGTCTGAATTTGGACAGGAGCCTGATACTGTGAATTGAAAGAGAAAATATCTAAAAATATATTAACAAAACTAAGAGAAAGATCTAAAAATATATTTATTTTTAATATATTTACAAAACTAAGAGGAACTACGAACAAATTTATCATAACTTTGAAGTCAGTCCTCAAAGAAATATTTCCATTTATAAATTTTGAAATTGGCCATGAGTCAAAGAAACACTTCATTGTTAAGGGCTTAGCAGAGTCATTTGTTAAACTAGATGCTCAATTGGGGAAACGTCTATAGTGTAAGGACTTGTGGATGCGTTTGTCCTTTATACAACTAGTATAAAATTGTATAAGATCAGTATAAAATTAGTTTACACAAGGAATATTAAGATAAAATCAAGAAAAGTATATTTGGCTGGTCTCAGAAAAGAAAATATGCATTCAAATCCCAAAGATGATTTCTCCTCCATATGTAATTTGAAGTGAGAAAGACATAACAAATACAACAATTGCATATCAGCAGCTTACAACTATCTTCAATTCAAACAATTTGCAGACAGATAACACATAATATCGTTGGTAACATCATTGATACAATGAAGCGAGGAAATTCAAAGTCAATCAAATAAGAAATATTATTAGTAAATAAAAATGAGTAAAAGAGCATCTCAGAGATTAAATCCCCATTATTTTCTTCACTGTAAATCAAAGTGCAAGGATAACAATTTTATGTGAACTCATCATTGATGCCCAGAAGAAGTGAGTAAAATTACTTCTCATGTGTAATATGAAAAACTAATATGCGTCAGAAACTATGTAACATGTAGTCACAAATAACAAGCAATGATGGAGGAGAAAGCCGTAATAATTTAACAGATAATTAATGAAAAATCAAACCCAATTGAAAAGAAAGTTAAATCGGAGAGTTATTAAAATTAAATTTAATGCCTTGATAGGAAACCAAATGTTTCTGAACAGAGTTCAAAGTCTGTCGATCAAGCTCTATGTTCTACAGATGCAATGAGTTTCAAAATGGCCGACAACTGTCCTGCTGTTTATCCCAATCCTAACAATTTTCCAATGAAATTTATCTAAAATCTAGACATGGATTGCAAAAGTTATTTGGAACAATGAAAAATGACATCATCTAAACAATACAAAAACAAACAGAAGACAGTCATTGATAGGTCGAAGCTATGGATTTCTCAATGCTAGTACCTTTGTCCCAAAACTCGGGGAACAAATTTTAACTACAAAAATGGCTTATTACAAGTATCTTTTGGACGACACAATATGTGCTTATGCTTGCTATGAGTAAAACAAACTAAAACTTAATTGGCAGTTCAAAGTGTTTCTTTTATTAACTTGTTCTTCTAACAGCAAGGAATCACATTACTAATTAATCAATCTAGATGGTACCAACTGATAATACAGTTCAAGTTAGTGTTTTGACTAAAATGCTTCTGGGGATGGAACTTTGATAATGCAAGCAAACCAAATCTGAATATCAATATTTGTTCACAATGTCAGGAGGTACTAAACTTGATGAGAATATATGATAAAATAAATAATACAGCTAAGGATAGTGCATTACAGAGCAAAACAGTGATTTCAAATATTTGCAGTAAATTCACCTGGGGGAGCTGATCAAAGCTCGCCCCTCCAGTTTAATGACCGATGCTCCTTCCTCTGTTGTATTTACACAGATTTCTCATTTAACACTTCCAGCCTGTGTATAAAAAAGAATTCATCGACAGATTACAATTCCTCTGCAACATTGGCAGCATATTCTTGTTGTATAACAATTTTAAAGAATGTAGTGTTACATGGGCATCAAATACCCATATCCCATGGAAAATGAAATTTCTAGTTATCTCTGTGCATCCCAATATAAATAATCCTGTATGGCATCATTCCCAATTCCAAACCTAATTTCCTAGGTATGTTTCGCAATGGAAAAGCCATGAGCATCAAGTCTATACACCATTCAAGTTGCAGCAATTTGCTGCTCTTGCAGTGCAAGAGGAATGGCTGGTCTCCAACGTGTACTGTCTGGACTATCCATAAGAGCTATTCCCAGAGCAGCTAATTCCTTCCTTATAGAATCAGATTTTTCATAGTCTTTGTTCTTTCTTGCTACAGTTCTTTCTTCAATTTTTTGCAATAATTCCACTTCTGTTAGCTTCGCGCGCCTCAATGCTTTTTCCCTCAGTTGCTGCACAACCTGTACCAGGAAAAATCTCATAGCGTTTTTACTAACATGGACATTCACAAAGCTAAGTTGCAGAAATATTATTGATAAAGAACAAGTACATTTATGAGAACATATAAAACATAGCACTATGAAGCAATATTGCACCATACTAAACAATGATTTGATTCCTACCCATAAGACTTGATGAGGAGAAGGGTCTGATGCATTTGTTCCAAAGTTACTACATTTATGGCAGGATAAAGTTTCTAAAACTCGCAGAAGAGTAGCTTGACGGAGTCAGTAAGTTACCTCAGAGTACGTTGAGGGCATCAATCCCACAACAGAGAGAGCACTTTTTACTATCTTTTCTAGAGCAACCAGTGATTCTATTCGTTTGGTCTGTTTCTTCCCCTGCAAGGTTGATTCCTCCAATATTAATCCATACAGAAATTACCAGGAAGAAGGCCATAGAGTGATCACAGAACTTGAAAAATATAATGCTAGTGAAAGTATTTTGACAGGACTTAGTTCAGATCCCAGACAAAACTTTAAGTATCTCCACATCTCATCTCATGCCTACAACCAATAACATTAAATCAAGAAAATTGGAAAATGCATCTAAGGCTTGTTACCTTACGGGTATGTATCATATCATTGATAATCGTTAATGGATCTGACAATGCAGCCAACAAAACAGGAGTGTGAAGATCATCGGACATTGATGTGACGAACACATCGTGAAACCTATTGATGCCATCTAAAATTTCAGGCGGCACGGAATCTTTATCAAATGTTACGTCATGCTGGCTGATAACTGTTTCACAATCTAGTAAGGTCTGCAAACAATTAAATCAGGCTAGTCAACCAACAAAAATTTAATCAAATGATACATGAAAGCCTCTTAGGCAAATCATTTCCATTTTTCTTTTTTCTATAACAAGTAGCTTACAGAAAACATTTAAATAAGTACATAAGCAAAAACTGCCAAAAAAAAGTTTTAAAATGCTTCCAAATGCACAAATGGATTCTGAAAACTAGGCACCTCCAAAGATACAGCATCTGACTACCATAAACCAAATTCAGACAACAAGGCCGCACTTATTCCGGAGAAAACATGTGATTACAAGTCTCATTCATTCAGAAAGAGGTAGGAATAGAAGCTAAACTGCTGATACCTGATATATGTAAAAAATACGTTCTGAAGCACTCTCAAGCTGTAAATCAGAATAGTTGATTGGAGATCGATAATGGGTCCCCAACAAGAAAAGTCTTAAAGCCAGTGGATGGTAAAGATCTATAACCTAAGGAATGATATATCTTCATAAGTATCCAGTTGAAATAAACAATAGACTGCAAGGGAGATCACATTAACAAATAACAATACAAAAGATCATTCACTAAAGCAGGAGTTTTTACCTGCCTAATTGTAAAAAAGTTTCCAAGTGATTTGGACATTTTTTCTGAGTCAACAGTGACAAAGCCGTTATGTATCCAGTAGCTTATATTACTATCTCTGCAAGCAGCACAACTCTGAGCAATCTCATTTTCATGGTGAGGAAATACAAGATCCATTCCACCACCATGGATGTCAAAAGAGTGACCAAGATAAGCAGCACTCATGGCACTGCATTCAATATGCCATCCAGGTCTTCCAGGCCCCCACGGGCTCTCCCAAAACGGCTCACCTTCCTTTGCAGACTGCAAATGCAATATATTTCAGCTGGCATAGTTTAAAAGCAATTCTTAACCTCCTTGCCCAAATGACAGCCTATTGCATAAGAATGAACTGGACAATAATAGAAAACACAGTCTGCAAGTGCTAAGAGTATGAAACTCTGAATCGGGACATCTTGAATAACATAGATTGCTAATAAGCATCACAACTTCATCCTACAGACACTTACCTTCCATAATGCAAAATCAGCAGGGTTCTTCTTTCTCAAGTCCACAGCCACTCGCTCACCTGCTCTATTATCTTCTAATTTCCTACCAGATAATTGTCCATATTCAGGGAATTTATCTACTGAAAAGTAAACATCCCCACTGATTGTGTAGGCACACCCATTATCAAGAATCTGCAAAGATAGTATGTAAGAATATTGAGTACGCAGATTAGATGCATTAATAACAGTGTCGCAAAATAAAATTGGAAAAAAAAAAAAAAACTCTTTCTTGTTCGTGTGTGTGTAAGCAAGGGAGAAACAAACTATGGGTGTTTTTGGGAAGGTTGGAAGTCATTATATTACGTTCAATAATGCAAATATGGTTGCAAACCTAGCATCACATCTGAAGTTTGAATCCCATTGCAAATGTACCGCACTCACATTCTAATAGGGTAAAGGAAAGCACCTGTTTGATCATGTCTATTATTTGGGGCATGTGATCTGACACACGAGGTTCAATAGAAGGGGGCAAACAATGAAGACATAACATATCGTGATGAAACTCTTCACAGTAACGCCTGCTCAAACTGATTGGATCTTCTCCCAATTCATTTGCTCGAGCAATAATCTGCAGTAGAAAAGTGCAACTCAGCTATCCTATAACAATATGAAAGCTTTTTTTTTAAGCAAAAAATCACATAAATTCCTATTCAAGTAGCCTCACATGCATGTACATATATGTATAATATACCCAAATATATAGGACGAGAAAATATTAAATCTTCACATTCAAAGAAACTCAATATCTTGGTATCTGTTTATTCAAAATTCAAACCCAGCAAATCCTATTTCATGCTCCATAGTTCCATATATTTGGATGGCTCAGCTTTAAACCATTCACAGAAAATCCGAGAATTAAGCTCCAGAGAAGCTTAAACAATAAGCAAAACACAGTATTAAAAGCTAGAAAACTTAATCCCATGGAAATATTATAAAAACTAAAAACTTCCAATTTCCATAACAATTCTATCCACATTTCTTGTGAACATATAGCAAGGCCCCTTTTTGCTATTCTTAGGTCAGTTATAATCCCTGATATTAGAGTAACCGGTTAAACCACTTTGCAAAATGGCAAGTTCGAATAAATATAAGTAGAAACCGTACTAACCTTATCATCAACGTCAGTGAAATTTCGCACATATAACACTTGGTATCCCAAATGCTTAAGATATCTGCCTAATTCCCAACCATAAAAACCAAATTAAGCCCCAAAAACAATAATTTCATAAAAGAAAAGCATATTCAGAATGGAAAATGAAGGCGGTAAGGACCTGTAGAGAACATCGAAGATAACATAAACACGAGCATGACCAATATGGCTAAGATCGTAAGCGGTTACACCGCAAACATACATTCCAACTTTACCATCTAGTTTGGGCTTAAACAGCTCCTTTTTTCTACTCATTGTGTTGTGCAACCAGAGGTCCGTTGATGATTGTGCTCCATTGGTACCGTTAACTTTGCCGGCGATTGACGAATTTGATGAGCTAAGAGAGCTCAAAAGGCGAAATACCAATCCTTTCCTGGTGGCCAATAAGGTGCGAGAAGCATGAGTTGAGATTGGGAGCGAGTGGAGAGACGCTAGAGGCTTGTAGTATTTGAGCAGAGTGCCCATTATTAGCTCCTTCTTTCTTTCTTTTTTTCTGCCTTCACTCTTCTTCAGTTCAACATAAGAAAAGATAACGTGGAAAGAAAATAAACTCGCGGATCGCTGTAAAAAAACGGGTTCCGTTCGGTTCAATCAAATGGCCGAATCTTCTTCTAGGATATGTTTTCAATTTGGTCCTTGAAATTATATTGATTTCCAACTTCTTTTCAATTAGAACAGTAATGGCAAATAAGCCCAAATTTACTCTAGAACAATTCGTGTCTTTCATATTTTTGTACGCTGAACTTTTCAGGAATCACATTCTCACCCAGTTTTTAATTTTGTATAAAAGTTCATGATTTTTCTGAAAGTTTGTAACTATTACCCTAATTTCAAATTTCATATGAAATTGAATGAAATCAAAAGTTTAGTGGATATAACTGACTAATCCTAATCATGGCTAAGCTTGAGTTAATGATTCAATTCTTCTTGCATAGCCACCATCCAATTTTTATCCTTTTGAGCTTCTGCTATGTTCTTTGGTTCAATTTGACACAAATGCCATGTTTCCATGATAGTTTCGAAGTTGAGCTCGTGTAATCACCTTGTCAGAGGGATTTGTTAGAATGCCTTCCTTCAGATGATCTTTGTGGAATCTTCATTCTTTGTTAGAATGCCTTCCTTCAGATTATCTTTGTGGAATCTTCATTCTTTTGGCAAGTTTCCATGTTCCTCCTGAGGTGTTTCAACATTTGTTTTATTATTATTTTCTGAATTTTCTACACTATCTTGAATTTTTATTGACTTTCTTACTAATTCTCCTTTTGGAAGATTTTCATCTTCTTTATTTCTAAAACTACATGAACAGATTCTTCAACGGTTAGTATTCTTTTATTACATACTCGAAAGGCTTTACGACGATTGGAATATTCTAAAAATATTCCTTCATCAGATTTTGCATCAACTTTAGCAATATTATCCTTATTATTGTTCAAAATATAACATTTGCATCCAAAAACATGAAAGTATGAGATATTAGACTTTTTTCCTTTCTAAATTTCATATGGAGTCTTTTTTAGGATAGATCTTACCAAGGTGCTGTTCAAAATATGGCATCATGTGCTTAACACTTCAGCCCAAACGTACCTCGAAAGATTGCTTTCACTCAACAACCACTATCCATATACCATTTATTTGTTAGATATGTGATTTTTAGACATTCCTCTTTTTCTTCTTTATCATCATCACTGGCTGCCATCAAACATGTTAGTGTAAGCCCTAGCCCCAACTCTTTGTAATTGGATTATAATTTATTTATGAGAATAATTCATCATTTTATATTATCTGTGCAATTTAATTTGATGAATTTCCTTGAATAGCAAATTCTGTTTTAGTTATCAGATAC
>CATIWJ010004152.1:0-16386 GCA_949640765.1 Croton laevigatus | reverse complement strand
AGACAGGGCTCCATTGGTTTTTTACCCTTCCAGAATAACTAACATATAGTTGTTAAAAATTATACCCTGCAGATTACCCAGTATTTGTTCAACAAATTTAATTCTTTTAATACAGTTTATCAACAAATAATTTATGTATCTAAACTGTTAACTAAATAACAGAATGTACTTTGTCACAATATTTTAGTCTTTTTTCCTCTCTTCAAATGTTATCCTTTTATATAAAGTAACCCACTGAGTAATAATATAGTGTGCTATAGTCACTATTTACTAAATTAGTGGTAATAGTGTATTTTTTTTTGAAAGAATAGTATGGCTCATAGATATCTAGTTTGAAACATTCATATTTTACAATCTCCGTATAATGTATGAGATCAATATCTTTAATATATATATATAATTTAGTTTAAATGCAATAAAATTTTAATATTTCCATTTGGTCAAAACAATCAAAATTATGCAAAAAATTTTTAGATAATTAATTTCTATGAAAAAATAAAGTTAAATTTTTTAATTTTTAATTTTTTTTTAAACAAACATTCCATTCTTTAAAAAATGTTTATTACTATGATAGTTCAACTTTCTTTTCTAATTATTTATACACCCGTGAATATGCAAATTTTATTAACAACTACATCATCCTATTAATACCATGTTTACATAATTTTATTATTTATGTACACTTCATATAGTTATTTAAAGATATTTATAAATTAAAATTTCATTTCATGTATTATTTTTTTAATAAAATTATATATTTTCACCCTCAAAATTATTCATAAACTCTTATGGTTTACATCTCATTAAACATTCTTCTATAATTAAATTATATAAAAATTATATTTTTAGTTAATTTTTTAGTATTTTAGAGATATAACTGTAAATATATTAAGCAAAATTATTATTATTATTATTAACAAACATTAATATAAAAAATTAGCATTAATTATTACTTAATTATAAATCAAAGCAAGAATATGAAGAGTCATTACATATTAAATATAACCAATCTGAAAATTAGTAAAAATATGATAAAATGCTATAAGAGTTTTGAAGATGCCATCTATTAATCTTCAACTATTATATATTTTGTAATTTACACTCAACCAAACCGTGTTTAATTAAAAGCATCTATTCTTCCTTTTAAGTGGTTCAAAAGACCTACACGCATACTCTTATAATTATTTGAATTATGCATTAAAAAGTGATTACCTCATAAACAAAAGCGAAAATAAGAGGAGAATAAATAAATGGACATCACAAAATATCATTTACATTCGCCACCGTATATTCATCTCTTCATCATTCAGGCGTCGGAAATGTAATTAAGAAAAAAAAGAGGCAGAGGGATTAGGCGGCCCAACACATTTATGCTTAAAAATAAAAATAAAAATATTCTTTGTTGCTTGTTCCTCATTCTCTCACTTCATTTTTTTTTTTTTGCCTAATTAATAAAATAATATAAGCATTTTAATTTTTTACTATAATTTTTAAAATTAAAATTTCTAAAGAAAATTAATATATTTATTTTCTTAATTAGTCTCTATTAGCTAAAAAGTTTTAAATTGAGTGAAGTAGAATAAATGTACGATGCTTGCTTTGGGTACTCAATTATCAATACTTATAAGGAATAGCATATCTTACCCTGAAAAAAATATGTATTTATTTTTTCTAAATTATGCTTTTAAAGGAAATTGGAATTGATGTAATTAGATAATATGAAGAATAATTTGATCAATTTTCTCAAAAAAGAAAAGAATAAATTCATCAATTAAGAATGTTTTATAATAATTTAGAGTTTTAGAAATATAAATTTTTTTAACCACATATACAAATGAAGGGAGGGAATATATTTTACACCAACGTCATGTTTCTGCTCACCAGTATTAAGTAATCCAATCTATATTCGGATCAATCGGATCAATATATATGTATATATACCTCTCAAAACACACAAGCATAATTTTTTTTTTTCTTTTTTTTTGGGATACATGCATAAATTGATTCTGACTAAATTAATTTTTAAATACCAAAAATACAGGTTGTTATGACTAAATAATTTATCATATGCTGTTAACTTTTTTGGTTAAATTAATTCAAAGGAAAATACTTATCTATGTTGCATCGAATCTATGGCGGACTTACTTTAGGCTTAGGATAGGCGTCTGCCCAGACTGCCCAAATAAATTAGAAATGGTGTATTAGTGTCATATAATGCCTTGACTAGTTGGTGAAGCTTTTGCTAAGATAGTAAAGAGAAATTTGGATTTTTTATATTTTTAATAAATTATTTTTTGCCGACCCTCACATAAATTTATAGGTTCACCTCATATTGGGTATATGAGATTAGTCATGTACCCAGTTGATAACAAATTTTTTTTGTGTTTTCTTATCAAGTGGAAGATGCTAATACCATTGTTTTATTCAAAAACTAATTTGTCTGTTTTATTTTTTTGAGTTGGAAGAGGGGAGAATTTTGTGACTTTATTTGAATTGTGTTGTTTTAGATTGTTTTATTTGAATTGCTTATTTTGACAGTTGAATTTTTGAACCAAGTCTTGTAATAAAAATTTCATATCCATATACTCAAATACAAATAAGGATAAGTAAACAGTTGAAGTTTTTTAGGATTGAGTAAAATTGTTAAAAAAAAGCCACAACATTAAGGTAAACAAATACACCACAAGTAGCTTAATAAATTTGTTACTATTTTGCATCATTATTTGCACTATTAGTATTAGTGGAAATTGGGAGTTCCATTGCAGTGCTGCCCTTTGCCTGTGGCAATGGCTCTTGGCTTGTAGGGTAGTCCTTGCTTTTACCCCACACAACTGAATACAGTCCCATTGCTATTATTATCCCTCCAATGATACTGTTAAACAAATTATTAATACTAATTATTAATTAACTTTAAACTAATCACTGTTTTAGATTCAATTAAAACAGATTAAAATATACCTTCCAAGATAAAGCTTCTCCGCCAAAATAATAGAGCCAAGAGCGGCCACTATAATCATGCATAAAGGGTTAAAGGCCGTTACAAATACAGGTCCTCTTGTCTTCATTACTAGACCTTGCACATAGTATGTTATTCCTGACGAAACAATCCCCTGAATTCCAGAATTAATTAAACAAAAAAAACAACTAGTTTAGTTTGCTAATTACACGTAACTAATGACTAATTATTAATAATATATATATATATATATATATATATATATACTAGTACTACTTACAGTGTAAACGGGAGCTAGAAGCCGAGCGTCCCAGCCGACCGCCCAGGCTCCAGGGTGGTGGGCTACGGCTAAAGCTATACACGAACTCTGTAAAGCTCCGGACAAACATATTAATGATGACAACGAGATCTCCGCCGGATACTTTGTTATCGTTATCGACTGCATTGATTTCATAGTTCAATTATCCAGTTCATAAATTTTTAATACTTTATATAGGAAAATTATGATTTTGTCCCTAATGTGTGGTGAATATTACTATTTAGTAACTGCTTTTTGATATAATTGTTTTGAAATTCATGAATTTTAATATTATTACACTCTATCATTCTCCCGTCCAATTTTTTAGAATATGTCATCAAATTATTAGAATATTCTAAAAACATGGACGGAACGATGATAATAGTGCCAAAAGTTAGGAACATTTTAATAGTTATATCAAAATCGAGTAACTAATAATAGTAATATTAACAAAAAGTTCAACGGAAAAAAATGTAAATTTACCTTAATATTAGTAAATGGGATATTTATTTACCTGTAAAACATAAAAGCCAGACCAAGCTACGCAGCCAAGGAGAATCATGAGAGTACCGGCGATCCAGTGATGATTATCAGAAGAATGGTGAGATGAATTTGAAGAGTTATTCGAATGATTAGACCAAATAAAATCAATCACTGGTCCCTTATACATTGCCATAAGCAGTGCTCCTCCAAAAGTCACTATTGTTCCTATTACTTTTGCTTGGCTTCTTATCTCTCTTATTTTTATTTTCTCTAACCTGCCAATATTTAGGCATAAATACTTTCAATTTTTACAATTCATCTAATGATAAATTTGAAAGTAAAATATTTAAAATTTTACCGGAAAATAACTGCAAATATAAAGGTGACTGAAGGAACTGCATTCATGATTGCAGACGTAAATGATGCTGACGTGTATTGCATTCCCAAGTAAGCAAATCCTTGGTCTAGAATTGGCCTGTTAATTTATTTTGCATAAGGTCAAATTAAAATATCAAATTTATTTTATTATTATTATCTAATAAGAATCATTACTCTAAAAATCCCAGTGCCATAATTTGTAGGAAGACTGGGAAACTCATCTTTGGCCTTATTTTCCTGCATATCAAAATTAAAATTTCAAAAAAATGGTTAGCTCCACTACTATAGCATATATAAATTAAATTAGTATATTATAGGGTCACTATTTGCATATGTCTCCATGCATGTATGATATTTATGTCACTAAACAAGACTTCAAAAAAAATTAAAAATAGATAGAAAAAAAAAAAAAGATTCTAAAAACTCAAAACTTGTGGAGAATAATAATTATTATTCCCCCTTCGAGTAGTAATAATTAAGAAATACTTTTGTGATGCATAATAAAAATAGTACTAGTATATAATATAAGAAGGTATGAGGAGGAGGAAGGACCTTTCGAGAATGAGAGCAAAAGGAGCAAGAAAAAGAGCAGCAATGGCGTTTCGATAGACAATGAGAACATAACGATTCATGCCATGATTAAGGGTGACCATACTTAGTATATAATTTCCAGCTGATCCAAATTGCAGACACACCATTAATATATATGGTCTCATCTTATACAACACTTCACTCATCTTTCCCATTCTTCTCCCTCTCTCTGTATACAAAATATATCAACTCCAACTCTATATTGCTGCATTAATCATATGCCCTTATTTATAACTCCAAAAAGCAACTTATTTTTCAATTATGTAATCCATGTCAATATATTTTACACACCATTTATTGGTTGGTTGCTTTTATGTTTTGTTGTTGTGTTTATTTTGAAAAGACATGGAAAAGGAATATAATATGTCCATGCATGGTTTCTTTCTTTCTTTGTTGTGTGGATGATGCCCTCTCTCTTTCTTTTAATTTATTACAATTAATTAACTAATCACTGATTAAGTTCCTTAAACACCACCCTTATTATTACCTTAACAAATTTGACAAATGTAAATACCATATATTTGAGATTCTATGAGAACTGATTCTGAAGTCTGAATGCTTTGCTTACGTGCATATGATCATGTTATGTCACTACGCATTAGTTTTTCATTTTGTGGTAAAAATTGTTTCTCTTTAACTCTACAATTATGATTAAATGTCGATAATTTAAAATAAATTTTTCCTAATTAATACAGCATCCTCTTTATCTAATCACATTGCAATTAACAATAATACACAATTATATATAATAGAAAAGGAAAAAAGAGTGTTGGTGGTTTTCGTGTTTGGATTCCAATGAGAAAGGCAGGGTGGTGGATTCCACCTTATAAATGGGAAACATTAATTGTAGATTTATGCAAACCTATCTGATTCCCAATGATACCCTTATATATATATATATAATTGTTTTTGTGTAGCATAATTAATGAAAAATATTAAATAATACAAATATCATGTTTAATGCAAGAATATTCATTATGCACTTTATTTAGGGAAGGAGGGAGATTAATATAATAATAGTTAACAGTGTTTTTTTTTTTTTAATTTGTGGTTGGCAACATTTCACAGAGCATCCATATCCAGTACATGAATTCCTTGAACTCATAGTTGTACCTTCCAATGTAAACTCAAACCTAATTTTCATTATGGGTGTAAAATGTACATTGCATTAACATTATATTTAGTACTTCGAATCCATTATTTTTAAATTCCCCGTTGGGTTTACAAAATTTTCAGTTTACATAAAGTAAGAATGCTTAATTTATGTGTAAAATTATTGTAATATTCTTAATATAATATAATTTTGATATTAATATATTAATCATAAACTACAAAATAAATTTGATTTTTCCATTAATTCAACTACGAAATTATTGAGGAAACTTATTATTAATTTTTAGTTTTTTTTTTTAAAGTACTAACTTCTCCATGAGTAAATCGAAGAGGTATATATGAAAAAATAAAAAGATTCCTACAACTGATGTCATGATATTCTATATGGATAATGAATGCTTAATTGGCAAATGAAAAAAGTTGATAGTTACTATAAAATTCTCTTTTTTCTTTTTCTTTTTAAAAATTTACTATAAAATTCTTTTAATAACTTGGAAGTGCTTGCTGAGATTAGGGGACAAAAGAAGTGGATATTTCTATATATATGATGCTCAGCTTGTAATCTACGCCTACAATGACGAAGCCAGACCCTAAATTAGGGGGCTTGGTGAATAAAACTTACCTCTGGCAGTGGTAGAGGCAAGGCAGCGAGACCTCTTCGTTCTTTTCCATTGGCAGATCTAAGAATTCATGTGAGAATGGATAAATATATAATATGCAGAAATATATATATATATATATATATATATATATATATATATATATAATTGAATACTTTTTAATTTTAAATAGTAAAAACTATTATTTTTGTAATAAAATTTTAATTTTTTATATTAACTTTAAATATTCATTAGAATTCTATATAAAAATAAAATAAGATAGAGAAGTGGAGAAAATAAAAAAATATACATATAAAAAGGAATAAAATTAAGAAAAAGTATTTTGATCAAAAAATTTATTTTATTAATTAATTATAAAAATTGAGTAAGTAGAATATAAATAAAATAAATTATTTAAAATTTTATTTTTTTAGACATTTCTAAATTATATTAAAATAATAATTTTTTAATAATATATTAAAATAGTAAATATCTAAAAATTAAATATATAATAAAAATAATTTTAAAATATATATATATATATATATATATATATATATATATATATATATATAATAAAAAAACTATCATAATCTTATTAAATTATATAAATAAAAAAATAAACAAGATATTAAATTAAAAAATAAGAACATAGAAATTAATATATTAAAAAATTAAATATTTAAGAATTAAATATATAATAAAAATAATTTTAAAAAACTATCATAATTTTATTAAATTATATTAATAGAAGAAATAAAAAAGATACTAAATAAAAATTAAGAACGTATTAAATAAAAAATCAAAAATTCATTACTCATAATATTCTAGGAAATTGAACCAGATGTTTAGGGTTAAAAAACAACTTTTACACCATTACAACACTAAAGAATTTATAATGAAACATATCCTTTTAATAATTTTATTTTATTCGATATAGGCAGATACCTACCCTTGTCTCAAGGTAGGTCCGCTCCTGTTCTTCCCCTCCTCTTCACCCTTTTCCCCTTCTTTCTTTTCTTAAGCAAATCGCAACTCTGTTCTACTTGCTTCTATTCTATTTTTAATTTTCTATATTTTATTTTATTTTTAAATAAAGATCAAAATGATGCCTTTTTTTTGTTAATATTTTAAAAAATTAATTAAACAGCCAGCGGAGTTTTCCTAGGCCCAACCTAATTTCCTTTCTTCCTCTTCTCCTTCTTTCTTTCTCATCAATTTAGGAACTCTTCTCCTTTGCCACTGCTTCTGTTATTCCAGCGAGCCACCATAGCCAGAGGCTCATGAGCCTACAAAAGCCACTGGCGATGGCGTGGAAGCCCGAGCCCACACTAGACCAGGCTTGGCTACATCCCTACACGTCTGGAACCAAATTAGGCTCCAATAGTAGTACGCAAGTCATTGTTATTACTATAAGGTGAGAGCTCTCCACGCAAGAGAGTTTAATTTTTGAATTTTATTTAAAATAATTTTGCATTCATTTTTATGAATTCTTTGTTGCATTGTATATACATGTTTCGAATTAAAAAAGGGTAAATCGTGGTTTACGAATTTTTAATTTGGTCTCATAAATTAGATATAGAATAATTTGTACATGATTTAGTTTTGTAATCGTATATAATTTATAATATATGGTCAAACTCTGTAAAATGATCCACTACATTTGATTTCAGTACTCTATAAAATCAATCAGATGATTTAAAAAAAAATTAAAAACACAAAATTTGGTTCAAAATTCTGGCCTGACCCTTATTATAAATAACATTGAAACAAATGAAATCGGAATAAATAATTTAGTAATGTATAATAATTTAAAATTAAACTAATCATTAACCAAAAAAATAAAATTTTATAAATAACAATGAAAACATCAATTCCCAAAATTAATTTGTAGTTAGATTTTATGATATTTTTTTACCAATTGTTTTCAAAAAAAAAATAATTGCAATGAAGATTTGTTGATTTTTGTATGTCAATTCTACTATCAACAGATTTAGTAAGATGACCAACTAGACCACATCCTGATTGGCAAAATATATGATAGACCAAAATCGTGCTACAAAATTGTAAGTAATAAGTAACAAATTCTCTGTGACAATTTTAAAGAGGGAAGGAAAAATTATTTCTCAATGATCGTTTCAGTTACATTATTAAGCTATGGTTTCTAATAGAAACCTATACACCATAATTACCATGGTCTTGAGTTACACTACTTCTACTTAGTTCTCCATGAACAGACTGGTTAGCCTAGCTAGTCTGGAAGATCGAAAGAAAGAGGAATGAACAAAGAAGAAAAACAGGGTCGATGAAACGCTGAGTATTGCTTTAAACCGCACCGTTTCGTTCAACCTTTCCTACCTGACACAATTTCTTCACCCACTTCACCAAATTGCCAATAGCTATCATCCAGGTCATCACCAACAAGTCGTTGGTCATCTTCTTCATCAGATCTCCGCTGCAACTCTGTTAACAAGTGTGGAATTAATTGTATAATAATTAAGGAGTTAATAACTTATTTTTGTTTTAATAATACTTTTCTTTTTGACAATGCAAATCCTCAATAAGTACATTCATAAGCAAAATCTATGGAATATCTCTCAGGTCCAAATAACCAGACGTAGAATCAATCGTCTTAGCCATAATATGAGTATATTGATTCGCTGATTTACGAAACCACGAACATGTTACTAAATCAAGCTCAATCATTATAGGTTTACAATAATTTATAATAGAACCAAAATAAGAAAAATCAACTCTCTTCGATTTAAGCACCTTAGCCACACAACTTGTGAATTAACCTCCAATATAATTTACAACCCTAAATTATGCACCTTCGACTAACTCAACTTGATAAACACACTTAAAAATATAATTTACTTTTATTCAAAAAAATAATATATGTTGATATAATTATGTCAAGCAATATCACAATTTAAAATTTCTTTAAAAATAAAATATTTTATAATCATTATTAGTGTTCAACAGCAATAGGGAGTTAGGGTACCCATAGAATTTGACTTATAAGGTTATGTTGCCTAATGCTAATAATTAACAAATTAAAGCATAGAGAAAAGGTATTACAACTTTTTAATATACAAATATTTCTTTTAAGACACCACTAATCACAATTAAAGTTTCTTCTTTTCCTCGAGTAGATTAATTGTAAGTGTTGGTGATTTGGTTAATTGAAATTAACAAATCAATGGAGCACATACAACAACAAAGCACGTTCAACAACAAACACCTAAAATAATTGATACGAAGAAATCAATAATAGAAAAAGAAAAAAGGAAATAGGATATTCTTACTTTCGTTATCATTGAGCAAATTAAATACATAATGTATGATTAGTAAGGGTGGTAAAGCATAATTAAGGCATAAATTTATCTTATCTTTATATATTTGTTATTTGGAGAATTGCAAAATTCTTCCTGAGCTTTATCAAAATTTATAGATTGGTCCCCCCTTTTTTACATTTGCATTCGAGATCGTAAGCAAGCCATTTTTTAGGCATATCAACAATTAGGGCTACAAACAAGCTAAGTCAAGCTGAATATTGTCATACTCAAGCTCGGCTTGTTTAAATTTCGAGTTTGATTTTGTACTCGAGCTTGGCTCGTTTGAGCTAGGCTCATATGTTAAACAACTAAGCTTGAGTGGCTCGTTAGGTCGTTAAAAACTTATAAGAACATATTAAGGTTTACCTTAAGGTCCCCAAACCTTATTCAATTGGAGACAATGGTGAGAATGAAGAGGAAAAAAAGCTTAAATCGAAAGTTGCAGTTGCAAATTCGAAAAGAAGTTGACGTGAGCAAATAAAGAAGCAACAAAAGAGTTTCATAGTTGAGGAGTCGTTGCAGATTTGAAAGAAAGAAGAGTGAGTCATAGAAGATAAGAGTGGCTGGCGAGAAGAGTTGATTTTAGGTTTAGGGTTTTTTATTTTGATATATATATGCCACCTCGTAAACCGCTCGTTAACATGCTCATTTATGCCTAAACGATACAATTTCATTTATTCGATAGTATGCTCAAGCTCGGCTCGTTTATTAAATGAGCTAAATTATTGAACTCGAGCTCGGTTCATTTAGTAAACGAATGAACACGAATGTGCATTTAACAAGCTGAGCACCGATCGAATCACGAGTAGTTTAGCTCATTTACGGCCCTATCAATAACCTAGACTAATCCGGATTCGCTGAATTGTAGGCACCTCGAAGGGTGGGACAGCTGGCCAAGGGATTTAACATTTTTCTAAAACCAAGTGGATATCGAACCCCTAACCTGAGGAGAAGCACCTACCTGCTCTACGACATGCATCTGGTTTGGTCCCTTTTCTAAAAAATAGAATCTTTTATCTTTATATTTTAATTATATTAATCCAATTTATTATTCCATTAAAATAATACCATATTTTCCGTTTATTCATTAATTAACCTTATGAAAATCTAAAAGTTATTGTTTATCTAGAAGGATTTGTAGTTTTTTAACATATCTTCTGTCAAAAGAATATGAAAGGTTTTTCTAATAACATTAAAAAGTAACAACTATTTGCATATGGATGAAGAAATGTTTGTGCTTTCATTTTTTAAATTCATTTTTCACCCGATATTTTCGGGATATGAGTGTGATCCGTTCCTTAGATTTGGATTTGAGTGATTAGCTAGACACTGTCCCTCACGACTAGTTTTGACTATAATTCAAAACTCTTTATTAATAAGTATGTGGATGTGATCTCTCAAATCACTTGCTGTATTTCACTATGAAATTGGAAAATAATTCAAAAGATTCTATAAAGCAAAAAAGATAATTCTGAATCTAATCAATGCTTTATAAATGACAATAACAAAATATAATTAGGGTATAAGTCTGGTCTGTATCTCTTTATAAGATATAAAACTGGAAGAAGAAGACTAGAGTGCTTTTAAGATGGAAATGTGCCAAAATAGAGGTCAAGTTTAAGAGAAAGAAATTATCTTTTTTGAGAATTAGACACGTTTCATAAGAGTTTATAGGAAGCAGAATAGGTCCATTCAGCTGAGCAGATTTAACCGAAACCGAACCGATCGGTTTCGGTTGTTATGATAGTGAAATATCGGTTTTCGGTTCGATATTCGGTTTTAGAGATTAGAGAACCGAACCGAAAACCGATATCGAACCGAACCTATACTATATATATATATACCTCCTTTTAGGCAAAACCCTAATCTCCATCTCTTTCTAACTGAACCATTTTAAAGATCACATCTCTTCCTTATTTCAAGCCGCCGCTCCTCTTTTCTATTCTCTCCCTCGTCTCTTTCTTTCAAGCTTTCTCTTCCTTCAAGCCGCCGGCACCACCACCATAACCACCCACCATCGGCGTCTCAACCTCACCATATCTTCCTTCAACCGATGGTTTTCTACCTCTCTTCTTCTTCTCGATGATAACTGAAATGATGACGAAAAACTAGATCGAAACCAAAATTGAAATGAAGCACGAGTAGATCTGAAATATTTAACGTGGATTCTTTTTAAGTTTCGTTTTGAGCAGTCCTTTTCCCTTCTCGTTGTCTATTTCTTCTTTGTTGCTACCGCCATTTCATTTTCATGGGTTGAGGTCTTTGGGTACAAGAGGAACGATTAGAAGAGGAAGCTCAATTTCGAAAGAGAAAAGCATCTTCATCTTGCTGTGCGGTTAAATGACTGCTTTGCTTCGAATCTTCGGTGGTGGAGACAATTGAAGGTTTGATTGATTTTGTGTCCAAATTGGTAGTTTTAGGACTTGTTAGGATACTGCTTTGCTTCGATTCTTTGCTTTGATTTTAGAACTTTCGTATTTTTAATTGTTTTATAATAATAATTGTAAAATTTGTTGTATATCATCAGATTCAGTTAATTATCGTTTTGATTTCTTTGATTTCTGCTTCTAAATTGATTTCTGCTTCTAAATTGATTGATTTTTATTTCTGCTACTTCT
Organism: Croton laevigatus; assembly: GCA_949640765.1. Lineage (NCBI taxonomy): Eukaryota > Viridiplantae > Streptophyta > Magnoliopsida > Malpighiales > Euphorbiaceae > Croton > Croton laevigatus. Next base: position 4,012 of record CATIWJ010004152.1, on the reverse strand, counting down.
AAAATTTGCCATATTTCTCTTGATTTCTTTTGATTTTTGATGTTGCTAAAATTTGCTGTAATGTCTTGCTTGAAATATCGGTTAGCACCGATACTGCACCGAAACCGCACCGAAATAATCGGTTCGGTGTATGTCGGTTTTTCACTGTTGCGGTTTGGTTTTCGGTTCTTATATTTAAGAATCGATTTCCGATCGGTTTTGCATTCTTAATTCGGTTCGGTGAACCGAACCGAAAATGCTCAGCCCTAGGACACACAGTACAAAACGACCACGTTATCTGCTTAAGCAAACTTCATTTGGAAGCCATTCCTCTCTTTTAAAATTAATAATTATTATTAGTACTAAAAAATAATTTAATTGTTAGTAAATTCTTAGCTCATAGTTTTCTAATACATAAAAATTATTGAAAAATTCACTAATAATTTATGTATATATGTTCATCAAGTAGTCGAAGCATTATCAAATTTGCTAACTTCGGAAAAATCCTTCCCCCTCTTGCCTAAAAATTGGTAGAATAAGCTTTTTTTTCTGTGTAACTTTTTAAGGAAATCTATGCCTATAATTAATTTTGTGGAATTCAATTCCCATTTTTCATAGTTGAAAACTTTTGTGGAAATATAACCTAATGTATATCTTTCAAGTATTGGGCAAACAAAGACTTACACATAGTCTTACTTCTCAAAAAAAAAAATTTGCACAAGTCTTCAAATAGTGATAGACTTTGCAAATTCTAAGCTCATGCACTACTTCACACTCATGCTAAGATTATTCTAAATCCCTTTTTTTTTCTAATTTAATAGAAAATTTTGTCCAGAATTATATAGGAGCCTAGATTCTGATTGTCTTACTAGTAGAAAATTAAAAATTGTGATTATCTTAGTTCAAAATAAAATATTTATATAAACAAAAATAACAATATTTACTTTTAATTACAAAATTGTACCAATAGGATAGACCATGCATATGCAAATTAAAAATTGTATTTCACATATTTTTAGTTTTGTAGTAGTTTTTGGTACCATTTAGCAATAAATGTTAAAAATTAACAATTTAGTGCTTTTCATAAAATTGAACATAAAAATAAATTAATCTTTAATGAGTCATCACCTAGTGTAAGGAAGTTTTTCTGTCTTTTTCTGTCTTCTTAATTGCTTTCTTCCTTCTTTCAAACTCATTATTTTCCAACGTATAATTTACTCATTGAACCTTTACCCCATAAGATTTTTTTTTTCAGAAAGCAATGTGTTTTTCTTTCCAAGTAGTCATATCGATATTATGACCAAAATTTCTTCTTGTTAAAATTTTTCGATCTCATGATTTTCATTCTACATATTTTTTAGTTTATTCTTTAATTAGATTATTATTATTATTATTATTATTATTTATTAGTTTAACCTATAATAATAATAAGAAGAAAAGAAATATTCAAAAATATTTAAATTTTTATTATCTTTTCTCTAACACATAAAAGGAAGAAGAAAAAAAATATTCAAATATATTTTGAAGACAATATTAATATTTTTTGAAATCTATCCAATTTCTCTATTTAGTTGTAAAAGTGCTTTGGTGCCTAAATAGCTTGACAGTCGAAAAGTAGCATTGACGGAAATTTTTTACGAATATTTATTATTTTACTGATATTACAATTAAATTAAAATAATTTCATGGAGATATTTTTTAATTTTACTTTCATTTTGATTGGATGATTGATGAATATATTTAGGACCAAAATACTCACTCTATTTATAAGTGAATAGCTACAACCTTTTAGGCATGCATTGGATAAAATACACCCTTTCATAAAAAATTTGAACAAAAATAGACCATTGAACTTTTTGGACACAATATTATTACAAAAGAAAAATTTCACATCCTATGTCATTTTAAAATATTCAGAAGTGTAAACGCCGGCTTGTGATTGTCGGGCTTCGTCGTCTCTGCTTCTTGTGTTTCATTTTTTTAAAACATTTTTAAATTAAAATTTAAAATTACAATTTTGGTTCTTACTTTTTCTACTAAGCCCACAATAAAAGATAACTATGTCTTTTGCGAAGAAACTTAACAAAAAAATTTTAAAAAGTTAACAGAAAGACAAAAGCATCTGAATAAAACAAAATACAAAAGTAAAAAGTCTATTTAAAAAAATACAGAAATAAAAAATATAGATTAAGTGAAAATAGAGGTATAAAATCTCAATTTTTTCTTTAAATAATAATATTATAGAAAAATATATTAGTATTAAAAAATTATAATAAAAATAGTTTGGTTAATATTATAGCTTTCCATTAGTAAGATATAATCAATTTTTTATATAGTAATAAAACCAAATTAACAATAATAATAAATTATCCTAGTGGATGGAATTTTGTCCAAAAGATACGCTTCATTGACCTCCAATCACCAAAATTCCAAAGAAATATTTATATGAACTTATTTCTCTCACGCTAATTATAATTTGCGGTAAATAAAATTTTTCAAGTCTTCTATTCACAATCTTTCAATTCTTCTTGATTATTTTGCAAAATAAAAAAATTCTACTTGATTAATATAACATTCTATTAAAGTTTTGTTAAAGTGAATGTTTAAAATATGATAATTTAATGATATGCATATTACAATGGAGGTTTTTTTTTTTTAAGTAAAGCAGGTGTGCTTCATATTATCTCAAAGGTTTGAAATGATGAACAATACAAGGATAAATGATTTTAAAAACTTAGTATATCATCCATTAATTGCATAAGTTTTCGTTAATGTTTGTTAATTGAGTATCATACTCGTATTTTATCACTTAAGTTATTTCCTAATTGTGAATTGGATGGAGAAATAGACTAAGTCAATCATAAATTTGGGTCAGGTCCAATTTGACATGATCAATGACATAAGTTAATGCATCCACTTTAGTGGAAATGTTTCCCGTACATGAAAATAGTGGTGGAGCCAGTCTTTGAGGGAAGGGGGCCCACTTTCTGGCGGTAGCAGACTGCAGCGGAGCAGCGATAGCGTTGGCAAGTTAGTAACAGCAGGCCGCGGTGACACCAGTTTCTTTGTTCTTCCCCTTCCTAGTTTCTTTCTATCTTTCAAACGCCCATGTGTACAAAACAAAAATGGAAAATACAAGATTGATGGGTTTCATTTTAGCTCATTTGAACATATAAGTTTAGATGGGCAGGTTGGGCCTTCCACTCAAAGCCCTTAGTATCTAGAAATATATAAGTACTCCCACTTTTTGTTAAATTTTACTTTTTTTTTTTTACCTAAGGATTTTCTAGAAATGCACCCTATAACAAAAACGAATATTTCCTTCCTTTCTTCTTTCTTTCCCTCTTTATTTCTTTCCTTCATCTTCTTCGTTATTACCAGACTGTTTATCTGCCAATGCCGGTCATGATCTGTGTATTTTGGCCACTAATCTATGCAATGAAATTTTTTTTCCCTCACAAAACCATAGGGCTCAACGCCCCTTTGGCCCCAACGTGACTCTGCCCCTGCTTGAAAAATCTAGCACATAATTTTTCCACATTAAAAATATAATTTTTGACAAATGAAAATTTTCAAGTCCTCTATTCACAATCTTTCAATTCTTCTTAGTTAATATAGTGTCCAGTTTGCCAATTAGTTTTTAGTTGGTCATTATACATTACACAGAGTGAGTATGATGTGAAAGTCTAAAATTCGATTCTTGTCAACCACACTATTAAGGGACGGGCTGTTTACCTGAATCAGTGTTTTTTTGACTTATTACTTACGATTTGTTTATGGAGCATAAACTGCTTAAATATAATTTGTGACTTGATTACCTGAACAAACTAATAAATAACCTATTTACTTAAGTTGGTATAGACGTAGAGATGGAGGGCTTATTTTGAACAACTTTTGAACAACTTTTCAACTCTGACCATGAACAAAATTTTCAAAACCTACCTGTGTCAGATAAAAATCTTAGTTGGTATAGACGTATAAGGTATGGGGAAGTAAAAGAAGCCTTGAAGTTTATGAAGGTAGGGAAGGCATG
>CATIWJ010004145.1:0-29392 GCA_949640765.1 Croton laevigatus | reverse complement strand
TAGTAGTGCATCATACCAAGGTCAGACATTTCAAATTCATTCATCATACACCTTTTAAATTCTTCAAACATAACATCACAATTGCCAGTAAATATAAGATCATCAACATACAAACAGACAATGAGCATTTTCTCTTTATCTCCAATCTTAACAAAAAGTGTATGCTCATAGGGACATTTAGAAAAATCAACTTTAAGAAAATAAGACTCAATACGACTATACTAAGCTCGTGGAGCTTGTTTTAGTCCATAAAGAGCCTTTTTCAATCTATAAACTTTATGCTCATTTCCAATCTTCACATAACCAGGGGGTTGTTCAATAAATATCTGTTCCTCCAAGTACCCATGCAAGAATGCTGATTTGACATCTAGCTGGAATATAGGCCATGAATTCTGTGCTACCAATGCAACCACCAACCTGATTGTGTCATGTCTTGCTACTGGAGAAAAGACTTATGTATAATCAACCCCATATTGCTGCTTGTATCCTTTGGCAACCAAGCGTGCTTTGTGCTTATCAATTTCACCATTTTCTTTCAACTTTGTTTTGAAGACCCACTTTACACCAATGGTTTGCTGCCCCTTTGGAAGATCAGAGAGCTCCCAAGTGTGATTCCGTTCAATGGCATCAATTCCAACATCCATTGCTTTCCTTCATTTTTCTTCTTTGACAGCAGTTTCAAACGTGGTAGGATCATAATCTGAAAATAGAGCAAAGTGTGTAATTGGATCTTCTGAATTGTCAATTCCAGTTACCTCATAGTCTTGAATCCAAGTTGGCCTTCTTCGAACGCGACGAAGAGAATTAACTTCAGCAGCTGTTGGTGCAATTTCAACAACTGTAAGAGTAGCACTTGATGAGTTTTCGGCTAAGTAAGGTTCCGAAATTTGCTTTTGTTTAGCATCATCTTCATAAAGGACTTATGTAAGTTGCTGCATATTCCAATCCTAAGTATTTTCTTCATCACAAACAACATCCTTACTTATCACAATCCTTTGTGTTAATGGATTGAATAATTTATATGCTTTGGATGTATCACTTACACTAAAAAAGACATATTTTTCAGCTTTGTCGTCAAGTTTTTTTCCTTTTCTGATATGGGACATGAGCATACGCTATGCATCCAAAGATTCTAAAGTGATCCACATTTGGTCTTCTCCCACTCCAAGCCTCTTCTGGTGTCATATTTTGAACAGCAAAAGTTGAGCTTCTGTTCAAAACATGAATGCTCCAGTTTACTGCTTCTGGCCAAAAAGATTTCAGAATTCTTTTTTTTCCTAGCAAGCCTTTCACCATATTGAGAATGGTTCTATTTTTCCTTTCTGATACACCATTCTGTTGTGATGTATATGCAGCTGTAAGTTCTCTTCAAATGCCATGCCTTGCACAAAAAGCTTTAAATTCCGTTGAGCAATATTCACCACCACGATATGTTCGTAGGATCTGAATTTTCTTTCCTGTTTCATTCTCCATAAAAGCTTTGAAGTTTTGAAATATAGAGAAAGCTTCTGATTTTTTCTGTAAAAGATAAACCCAAGTTTTCCTGGAAAGATCATCAATGAAGATAATGAAGTATCATTTACCTCCATTAGAAGTTGGGTTTATAGGACCGCAAATGTCTGAATGAACTAGCTGCAAAACTTCCTTTGCTCTCCATGACTTCCTCTTTGGAAATTCAGAACGATGTTTTTGCTAACAACACATTCTTCACAGATTTGGGAAGGAGTGGTGATTTGAGGAAGGGCCGTCACCATTTTGTTGGAGAGTCTTTAATCCACTAAAACTTATGTGGCCGTAACAAAAATGCCATAGCCATGAAGGATCTTTAATTTTAGCCATCAAGCAAGATTAAATGTTTTCAATCTTCAATGGAAACAGTCTGCTTGGACTCATCTCAAAAACTACAATAGCACCTCTAACAGGATCATAAATTTTACAAACACCATTCTTAATAATGATTACATAACCTTTTCCTTGTAACTGACCAGCACTCAATAAATTACTTTTTAGGTTAGGAACATATAACATATTAGAAATTGTTTCCACAAAACCATTCTTGGTTCTTATTTTAATATCATCTTTTCCCATCACTTTCACAGTAGAATGATCACCAAAATGCACAGTAGAATAAAAATCTTCATTTAGATGGAAAAAGAAGACTTATTTCCGCACATATGGTTACTGCAGCCTGTATCCATATACCAAATATCTGCTTCATATTTTTGTTCATCTTGAACAGCCATCAACAACGTTTCTGATTCTTTACTTTCTGCAAAGTTCACCTTTTCTCCTTTTTCTTTATCATTAGGCAACTTTGTAAAACATTCAGAACGATAATGTCCAAATTTATGACATCTAAAACACTCTACCTTGGATTTGTCGAATTGCTGTTCTCTGTCTCTGCTTTGAGAACAATAATCTTCGATGCCATTGTTGTAATTTCGATCTCTCCTTCCTCTGCCTCTACCTCTGCTTCCACCTCTTCCCCTACCTCTTCCTCTAGAGTTTGAAGAAGAAATATTGGTAGAAGCCTTTAAAGCTTGCTCCTCTGAGGCTAAACTTCTCCTCATCTCTTGTTCATGGACCAATAAGGAGCTTTGCAATTCATCAAGAGAGAGTGCATCAATGTCTTATGACTCTTCAATTGAGCAGACAACATAATTAAATTTTGGAGTTAAAGAACGTAGAATCTTTTCCACAATGGTGACATCGTTCATTTTCTCTCCATGAATTCACATCTTGTTGCTAATCTCCATAGTTCTGGAACAATAGCGGGTGACAGATTCTCCTTCCTTCATTGCTAGCATCTCAAAGTCTCTTTTCAATGCTTGAAGTTGTGCACGCTTCATTCTCAAAGAGCCTTGATACTTTTTCTTCAAAGAGTCCCAAATATCCTTGGAAGTTTCTTTGCAAAGAATAATTTCCAAGATGGAACGATCAATGGCTTGAAAGAGATAATTTTTCACCTTCAAGTCCTTCAGTTTTCTTGCTTCTAGTTCTACAATTTGGGTTTTCGTCAAGACTACACCTGCTGGTGGCTCTTGAATTCCAGATTCAATGACTACCCAATATTTCTTTGACCGTAAAAAATTTTTCATTAGCATGCTCCAATGGTCATAGTGACCATCAAAGCGAGGGATTGCTGCTTGCACAAAGTTGGAATTTGTGGCCATGTCTGCTTCTACAAATAAAGAACTGCTACTGCAAATAAAAAATGCTTGCTGTCTTTCACTCCTTTTTTTTTTACTATCTTTCCTCACGTGTTTAACTCTCAAGCTCACTTTTGACAGTTGCCTATCACTCTCACTTTCCCTCTTTGAACACGTAAACACTCACTTCTTTTGTTGTAATGGCTCTGATACCACTGTTACAAATTAAAAACCACAAGAAAAAGAGAGAGAAAGAAAGAAAGAGAATACTATTATTGCATAAAATTGCTTGTTATGAAACAAAACAAGACACAAGCTTATATAGGCTTTCAAAAGTAGCTATCACAACCCCACTACTTAAAACATGGAAATAATTCCACTACTTAAAACATGGAGCATCAACTCAACAACTCCACTACTTAAAACATGGAGCATCAACTCCACTACTTAAAATATGGAGCAACCACCCAACTACTTAAAACATGGAGACAACCACACTCTTTAAAACATGATGTAACAACTCCACTACTTAAAACATGGAACAACATAACAACTCATTGACCAAAATAAGTGAAAGATAATTTATGACTATTATTACCAACATCCAAATATCAAACACAATTAAAAATTCCAATTCACTACAAATATTTATGTAGTGTGCGTACTTGATCTATAATATAGATTACAAATATATTTCCCCTGAAATTTTAAAAAAAAATAAATATTGTAATTCATTGAAAAACAGAACAACGAAAATCAAGTGTTTGTAGTTAATGAATGCATTTAGAGGAAAAAATAAATGAATACACCCCGGTCGTCAATCAAAGAATCCTTTCATATTAAGTCCAACGAGTCTATAACCTGTAAAGACTGACAATTATAATTATCAGAGTGAAATGAAAAGAAAAGTAAATAGACATAGCTGACAAAAACAGAGTGCAATGATGTGTATAAAGTTGTAAATATATAGAATTCCATAGCTAATCTAGTGAACATTGCTTTGAATGAGACCAATTATCTATCTTGGAGTTAGAGTAGATCGATGATCATTAACCTCACAGCTAGGGATAAGATAGGCTTCATGAATGGATAAGAAGGCAAGCCAAATATCAACTCTCCATTGTATCCGAGGTGGAAAAGAGTTGACAGCATAGCCTACTCTGGATCTTGAACTCCATTCAATCAGATCTATTAAAAGCCTTCTTGTATAGAGCGGATGTTAAAAATCTATGGCAGAAACTGGCAAGTAGATTTGGAGAATGTAACTGGTCCCTTAGTCTATTAAATCAAGAAAGAGATTACGAGCTTAATACAAGTAAACACACACCAATAATTACCTATTATACTAGACTGAAGAAGGTATGGGATTTTTTTTAACATATCTAATGTACTTTACTTGCTACTTTCTTAAATGCACCTTTAGATTTCCTACCACAAACCTTCTGCACTAGCCTCCAGGTACCAAACACCCTTCTTTAGCAACTCCTCAAAGATTCTTTGAGTTAGGTCTCTCAATTTCCTTCTCCTTCTCTAAACTAAGCACCATTAAGTATGCTCTACTAATGCTAGGTAGTGGATCCATGAGAAGAATTGACTCTTGACATTATCATAGGTATTATTTAGTTCCATGGGGAATTGCATAAGCTTTTATTTATCGTCTATGCTAGAAATCAAGTCTGATAGGCCACATGTGCACCTCTTTATTGCTTCATAATTACAATTAGGTATTGGCTTAAAACATGTCAATTCATCCCATATTGACATAAAGTAAAGTGCTTTAGGGCAAATGAGTGTTCAAAATAATAGAAAAAGTTGATATTTTAGGTGTAAGTTGATAAAAATGTCTATAAATATTGTCTTATAGTGGATGTGAGTTGTCTTTATTTTGGGCAAAATAGGAAGAAAATTATAGGAAAAATTATGGATAAATAGTAAAAGTCCATATTATTTCGAAACGGAGGTAGTAATATGTACTAAATTCAATCAAAGTAGTTTGTATAAATAAATTATTTATTTTTTAAAAAATAACTTTAAATTAATTAATATATTAATTATATTAAATAAAATAAAAATGAAATAAATAATTTGAATTATTTTATTTTAAATAATTTAAAAATAATTTAAATATATGATAAAATAAATATAATTTAAAAATAAATGAAACGTAAAATGGATTTTTATACATTTTACAAGTTTAAATTTATGATAAAATTCGTTAATACTACTAAGTTAGGAGTATTTTTAGTTTAAAATTGAGAAGAGGTGAGATTTGTTAAAGATAAAAAGTTTTGGAGCAATTTTAATATTCTGAAAAATATCGAATTAGTCCTTAATTTTAAAAAATGCTGAAGTTATTACAAAATTTATTATTTGTGTTACTTTTGTTACATTGTTAAAAATATACTTAAATTGTTACATTTTAAATAGTTTTTGCTCAAATTGTTACATTAACTTACTTCTAAACAAAGAAGGCAATTTCCGATGAGAAGCTTTGGATTCAAATTCACTTATATTTCTGCTCAAGGAGAAGATTAAATGTTTTGGAGAAGAAACAACCTCTTTTACTAAATTTCTAGATCGCTATATTCTCTTTGTTTTTCTTGATTGAAATTGGGTTTAGTACGAGAGATTGCAGAGAATCGATTTCTAGGAATCTTAGAGCCTTCTCTACTAAAAACTCAATAGTTAAAAACATTGTGGTTTGGCAAAGTGTCGACAAAAAATATATTGTAAACTAGTCATAAACCTGTTGTAATTACAGTATATATTCTTTGACAGAAAATTATATTATTTATTATAAATTTAGTTTTTCTAAATGGATATTAAACTGAATGCCAAGCTTAGTAGTGCAGGTTCATAAATTCCGAGCGGGGCATTAAATCATATATCCTCGAAAGAGGAAGTAAACGCAAACCAAATAAAAAAAAAACGGATATTAAACTGAATGTAAACTTTTTTATGGCCGCAGAAGTTTTGACAGATTCTGAAATTTCCTGAACTAACTGTAAACCTATTATCAACAAGCAAGCGATTACAAATTCTTTATTGTATAATGCCTATATTTTCCCCACGAAGTGGCCTTTTTCATAAATTTTTTTATATTTTGATCTTATATTTTAAAAATTATCTTTTTAGAAATCAAATTATATTTTCGACTTTTCTAAAAGATAATGTTCTTAAAAATAATTTAAAAACAAGCCCAAAAATCTTTTGGGCATGACCACGCTTTAAATATACTCCAAAATTAGAAAATGACGATGAAAATATGGCTAGTTATGAAGTTTGCAACATCGCGCTAACACTGATCACCTTTTCTTTTTCTTTAAAAAATTACCAATCCCCTACAAAACTTCATAACTATATGTACGTGCATTTATCTTGTTTGTGCTTGCATATTATATTATAATGAACTACCAATTTTGGTAAATTAATGAGGTGGTTGATGTTTTTATATTTTTTGATTTATTTGGTGGACAAAATTTTTAATATGTTTATATGATATTTTATTTTAATGAATCAAATTATTTCTATTTATGTTATTTAAAATATTTTATTATAAATGTATATAATTTTTAACATTTAAATATTATATTTTTAATAATTAAAAATTATAATAAACTATTATGTGTGAATAAAAATAAAATCAATGTATTATTAAATAAATAATAATAAGTGATATTTTATAAAGTATTATCTTTAATTTAGGTAGCCTATTTTTTATTTTTAATTATATGGTAAATGGACAAATAGTGGAGAGAGTTTAAAAGAGAGTTCAAGAGAAAGCGTGGGTAACATTGCCAAAAAAAATTGAAAAAATGTGGTAGTTTGAATTCTACTGGGCACTCCCATCACTCCTTTTGTCTTTTCCTCGTTCGATCTCCTCTGAGTTCACATACCGCACAATTAAATTGTCGATTACGATTCAAATCAACTACACTGTCAACATTTATTTGATGCATAGGAGAGAGCTATTCCAATTGTATAATTTGTAATGTAACTTGGTCGGTTAATGGCACATTTTATATTTTAAAAAAATCTTTTTTTTCTTAGAAATCATAATTCATAAGTTGCTTGGTGTTTTAAAAAAAATTGATGGTCCTGTCATCAAATGATTCCGACCACTAATATTATTATTTGTATAAATAGTTAGAAAATAGATAGGCTTATAGAAACTTTATATTACATATTACATTAAAAAAACATCTCATTTAATTCAAGGGCAATCATATTGGGTGCAAGTAGCAGCTGTTGCTACTGTTTATTTTTTTTTCCAAATTAAATGTTAAATTGTACTTACAGAGTTACTAGATCAATTTTAGCGAGTCATAGTTTGCATAATTTGACTCTGTATTTTAAATTCACATAAAACAATTAAAACCGTTGAATTTGACGGTTCAAATTTTTTATGTGAAATTTATAAGGCAAACTCAAATTATGTAAACTAAGACCCACTAAAATTGATCTGAGTGCTTTATAAATATATTTTAACACTTGATTTGAAGAAAATAAAATAAAATAAAAATTAAAAAAAGTAAGATGCAGTGGCACTTGTTGCTACTAGCACCCAAAAACATTTCCCTTTAATTCAACTAATATTTTACCCGTGCATTACGCGGGAGGTGTAAATATCCAAATAAAAAAATTTATATTATAATGACATCCAAAATTTTGAAAGAAAGGAAAATTTTGAAATAAAATTAAAACTCATTTTAAATTATTAATCAACCCAACCCTATTATGATTCAACAAATGTAGTCTCTCATCTCACTATACAACATACCAATTAAAAGTCTCTCTAAAATCAAATGACCATGGTAGTAGGTTATGCTCCACCACCATCGTCATCCAAGACAGATCGATGTCTAGTCACAACTCTCAGCATCTTATTCCATTATTGTTTCTATTTCACCACATCAACTACGAACTCTGCTACCATTTGGGAGTTAACAAAATTTTTGTTAAACTGTCTCTTTCAATGAACCAAAACCATAATAACAAAAACTTTGTTTCGTAAGCTATTTATAATCAACTAAATTATTTAGAACTATCGAGCTATGAAACTCTAATTAACTTCCTCTAAAATTTTCTTAAACTCTAATATTGAACGATCCTTCATAATATGACTATGCTTCGTCCGTGCAAAATAAACAGTGCCATATAATATTTTTCGTATCACTCTTTTAAGATTTTTGGGTTTTCCTATTAATTGAAAAAGAAAAGTCAAAGTATTTATTAAACAATTTTAATGTTAAGACTTTTGGGTTTTCCTATTTATATATAAAAAATAATAGATGCACTAAATTCACTCATGATTTATATATACATGTATAGAAACAGAAAAGATTTATAATTATTTAGTGATAAATTTCAAAAGTCAATCCGAATATAACGGAGAAGACCAACATTAAAGTTCTCGATCTATTCATGTACATAAGGTACAGAACCAAAGTTATGGATTTGGATTTTGGAATGTGAACACTACTTTATCTAAATGTTTTAATAAGCATTCATCACATGCAATCGCAGACTATACAAACAAAACCATAATTACAAGCTATCAAACTTACAAGAAAAGTACATTTTCAGAATGAGCGGCTTAACACTTTCATTCATAACCAAACAAAAAAGCCCTTTGCTTTCTCTTTATTCTTTCTTCGTTTTAAGTATTTTAACTTCCCAAACCAAAATCCAATAACTGACCAAAATTTCCTATAAATACTACACCCAAAACCCTTTCAGCTCCATCATAATCACACATACATTTATCAACCAAGAAACGAAAATGGCGAAAACACATTTCTCTTCTATATTTTTTTCAGTTGTAATTCTTCTTTTTGGCTTATCATTAGCAAGTGCAGTACAATACAATGTGGTGAGTTATGGAGCAAAACCAGATGGAAAAACTGACTCAACAAAAGCCTTTGCTAGTGCTTGGAAACAAGCGTGTGGCTCTAGTAAGCCTTCGACTATTTATGTCCCGCGAGGGAGATTCTATCTGCGAAATGTGGAGTTTAGAGGTCCATGCATGAATAATGCAATCCTGATCCGTATAGATGGAACCCTTGTAGCTCCATCAGATTATGCTGTTCTTGGTAATATTGGAAAATGGATTTTCTTTGGCGATGTTAATGGTGTTACTATTTCTGGTGGATTTCTTGATGGCCGAGGTACTGGTTTATGGGCTTGCAAGTCCTCCGGAAAGAACTGCCCTGACGGTGCTACGGTATGTTTTTTTTTTTCCTGTCATAAAAGATATAAAAAGAAAAAACCAATACAATGAAGGACAATTTGATCAAAACCTTTACTTATATGATACTTTCATTTCTTTTTGACATGATATATGACATTTCCATTTCTAGTGGGTTATATTATGATCATATTTGATTATTTAATCAGATTAATTTTACAATATATGAAAGTAATAGACCTCAATTTTTAAATTATTATGAAAAAAAAAAGAACTTTTAGATTGCCCTGACGTGCTTATTAATGCTTGTAACGTTCAACATTACTAGTAAAATATTATTATTACAATATATAAGGGATATGATAAGTCAGCAGTTAGCTTAAGCCATAATTATAGGATTTAACAATTAAGTGAACCAGAAGCATGAACTCAATAATTTATTAAGTTTAACAGACCCTTTTTTCTTTTACAGTCACTTCTATTTTCGAATTCAAAAAATATTGCAATCAATGGACTGGCTTCACTAAATAGCCAACTCTACCATATTGCCATCAATGGCTGCCAGAATGTGAAATTGCAGGCAGTTAAGGTCTCAGCCTCGGGCAACAGCCCCAACACAGACGGAATTCACATTCAATATTCAACAACTGTAACAATCTTGAATTCCAATATTCGAACCGGCGACGATTGTGTATCAATCGGTCCAGGTACCTCAAACTTATGGATCGAAAAAGTAGCATGTGGACCTGGCCATGGAATCAGGTACAATTATAAGTTCAATTATTGTATGCACATGATCCTTAATTTCCTCAAATTAATTATATATATTCCCTTATTAAATATTAACATATAATATGTTTGATTCAGTATTGGCAGTCTGGGAAAAGACGTGAAAGAGCCTGGTGTACAAAATGTGACGGTTAAAACAGTTGCATTTACAGGTACTCAAAATGGGTTCAGAATAAAAACTTGGGGAAGACCCAGCAATGGGTTTGTAAGAAAAGTACTTTTTCAACATGCTACTATGACTAATGTTCAGAATCCTATCGTCATTGACCAAAATTATTGTCCTGATAATATAAACTGTCCCGGTCAGGTATGTAATTATATCAAGATTTTTTCGTATTTCATTATTAAAATTTAGTTTATAAGCTAAAGTTTTAATATAATTTGGCATTGAGCAGCAATCTGGAGTAAAAATTAGCGACGTGACATATCAAGATATTCATGGAACATCAGCAACCCAAGTAGCAGTAAAATTTGATTGCAGTACAAAGAATCCATGTAGTAAAATTAAATTGCAAAATGTGAAGCTGTTATACAAGAATCAGCCGGCGGATGCATCTTGTAATAATGCAGTTGGAGCTGCTACTGGTTTAGTTCAACCGTCTAGCTGCTTATAATTATTTTTATTGTTAATGCATGAGCCTGTGGCGTTTCGAGCATATTGTTTGGAGCAGCCCGGCCTTGCAATTTATTTGTACTAATGGATATTCTTTATTGTTAATTATATTTTTGTAATTTCAAAAATATGTTGGATTTTTTCTCTTATTATTATTATATATTCCAACTCTGCCTATACGAATAGCATAACCAGTCCCAAACTCGGATAAAGAAGGAGGATTGCTATAGGTTGGCAGTCAGCATAAAATTTAGTCAAAATTTTTATGAATCTTCTAAACAATCATTATATCGTTTGGATGTACCCACCTAGGCACGCGCTATATCGGCACTCAGGTGTAGTGTTAAATGAGCAAGGAGTTCCACCACATCATCGCTTTTCTTTACCCTTTCACTTTCATTTCAGCATAAATGTCATTCTGTTTTACATATTCACACCTTTAATCATCAATCTCATGTATTAACATTCAAATAGGTCTGATTTGAGAATTTACTTTATGAATAGTGAATTTTGACCAAATGAATAGTATGTTACCAAATAAATAGTATTTTACCGATTTTAAATCTATATGTGCATTTTCTAAAAGTGAGCATAATTCATTTTCTAGAGACTACTTAGCACCTAAAGAAGTGTTTATACCTTTTCTTTTTTCATTTTAAGGTTCAAATTTTTTTTTTTTCATTTATGTTCAATTTAGTTTACTTGATAATTTTTGCTCAAAAGCTCAAATTGCAATTTCACTTCACCTTACTATCTTAATTATTCAATAACTTTTTAGTTATTAATCCAAATTTTATTATTCTTATTTCTAATTAAACTAGAAAGATAAAAATTTCTATAGGTAAAGTTTAAGATTAAAACTAGTTTCACTTAATTTTTAATGACGTTTTAAACTTACCCCTGCTGTCTACATGGTTCCATCTGTGTATTTTTTACTAAATTATTTATAACTTTATTTATAGAACTCGAATTGAGATGATTTTTTTTTCTATTTAAATTAAACACTCAAAGCTACAATAACTATCAATTTTAGACTCTAAAAATTCACACATGATTTTTTTTTTCCATCAATTCTATTATGGTCCTACTGTCTGCCCTGTTTTGTCTTCGCGCAGGTCATTAATTTGTGCATAACTCTTCCATTATAAGTCTAAATGAAGTGATTTTAAATTCTATAGTTAGCTAACATCTAAGGGTAAAAAAATATCTTTTACCATAATATTCAATTATGTCAATAATATAGCCAAAATTCAGGGTGAAATTAGTTGCTAAATTCTATCAGCACTATGGTTTTAAATTTGCACGTATAGTACTATTTTGGTTATATTTTTCTCCATATAAATCCAATTAAGGTGATTCTAGCTCTCATAGTTATTTAACACATAAAGAGACAAATAAGTAATTTATAGCACCTCCAAATTATGTCATTAGGATAGGTTAATTCAAAGCCAAATTTTCTGGCTATGTTCTAAAATTTCTGAAAATTTATTTTCAAATCATCAATCACAACACTTCCATGATAAATCAACCATTTAATGTCAACATAGTCAATAAATTCAATCAACACACAAATATTACTTCAATATCATCAAAAATACCAACTAAACATTTAAGCAAACTAAGTAATTAATTTCCATAACCTAGCTTTCAAGCTAGGTTTCAAATACAATTACCATATTTCCATTTTATGCCTTTTATGAATTTTAATGAGACACACATCATATAAGAATTTTAATCACATAATCATGCATAATCAACTTTCTTATTCATTTATGAATCCAAGATACCAAAACATATATAACATAAAGCAAACATAATATTCAAGAAAGCAAAAAAAAAATTATCATATTGTTAAAATACCAAACCTTGGATTCCTTTCTCTACTCCTTCTTTCTCTACTTGATTTTCGCTCCTTCTTGCCCTAGCCTTAGCTGAAATGGAGGGGAACAAATGTCTAAACTTTGTTCTTCCTCTCTTGTTCTATATTTATAAACCTCCAAAATTTAATTTCTTTTCTATTTGATTAATTCTTTATATTTTGGATGGCTAGATTGTATTCCAACCTAAAAAGAATAGGTGGCCAAGATATAGCAAAATGGTTATGTGCACAAACTTTTGCTTGGTCACCAAGCATATCCTCCAACTTTGCTCACTCACCAAATAGCCCTCTATAGGGTAAAATGTTTACAAAAATGTCCTTTGAAGAATTTCCATTGTAACTGTAAGTGCGTTTCTAGGAAAAATCGTAATACATAATTGTAACATGATTAATCCTGAGAGAACACTTTTGAGGTCAAACATGGGCACTATTATCAATCTTTGATACTTACTACCTCTGTTTTTTTCATTTCTTTACATTCATTATTTCACCAATACCAATATAAATTCACTTTTCACCAATACCGATACAGAAATAATAATAAACAATTACTAACTCTTTAAAAAATTTATTTTTTCACCAATATCAATAAAAAAAATAATAAACAATTACAAAACTTACTATAAATAGAAATGTAAACAACTCAAAAAAACACCAAAAAACGGAAATGTAAAGAATTCATGAAAACAGAGGTAGTAGTTTTGATCTTACATAATTGGCCTTGACTTTTGAAAAAATTCTATTTTAGGTCCCCTTGATGTCCTTACTACATTTCTTTCTTAATAACTCCTTGTATGCTATTTGAAATTCAATAATTCTTATGTCAAGTAAAACTAGACATCTAAGGCTACATTCTATTAAATTTTCATATCAATCTGAGTTATACATAAGTTTTGGCGGCACTTAGGATATCTATAGTACAATTAGAACTCTTAGAACTCTGTCCGATTTTCTGTAAAAAATTAAGTAATTAATTTATAAGAGGAAATAATAAGGCATTCAAACTATAAGTGTGGCATCTCATCTCGAATGAGTGTTACAATTTGTGGTATCAGAGTATCGATTCAGCCGTTCCTGAGTGGTTAAACTTAGAAAACATTATATGCTAATTAGGAATACAAATACGTAGACTGTAAATATGAGGAGTAACTTAGAAATAAGGTATAAGATAAATAGATAAACATGAGAAAATATTGGCATAAAATATTAGGAAATAAAAGAAAAAATAAATATAAACAGGAATTGGCAGAAATAAGAAGACGAGAAAACAACGTGAAATTAGAATTATATTTGAAAATGTAAGATATAAAAACTCGTAGTTAGTTTGAATAAAAATGTTAGTATTAAATTGGATGGAAGTAATATAAAAAGATAAATAAAATATTTAGAATTTAAAAATGAATAGTAAAGCTGAGAGATAATAAGGAAAAAAGGAATAAATAGATACTAAAAAAGCCAAAACACATTATGAGAAAACTTATTTTCAAGTTATGAAAATATATAACGCCAAAACGGGAAAACATAAAATGAAACGCAATGGAGATAAGAACAAAGATTATTGTGAAATACTAAAATGTTGTGCAATAGACAAATAGACAAAATGTGTTTGATACCGATGTACCCGAAAAATGCAATATTTCGCTTATTTCATCAGTGATACCTTAATTTTAAAGGTTGTAACACTTTAATACCGATATACCCCAAATTTATACTAGTAAATTGTAATGTTGGTGGTACACCAAGCAGAATCCATGTTTTTTTAGAAGGAAATCTTTGCTAAATTTCACTAATGGTACCTAAATTTTAGAGGTGTTAACATAAATGTTCCTAAACTTCCATTTTTTCTCTTAAAAATTTTTGTATTTTACATAAATACGTAAAGAGATACAAAAATATCCTTCTTTTTAATTAGAAAACAAAAATTCATTTGGGTCCTTAAATTATTATTTTTCAAAATTGAGCAGCCATTGGTAAAATATAAATAATATATTATATAATATATTCTTCTAAACTTTTTAAAATTATAGATAATAATAATAGATATTTTAAATATATGATTTTATATTAGAATTCAAATCATATTGTTATAAAATTATTAATAATATATAATATTAATAATTAATTAATTAAATTTATTATTATTATTATTATTATTTACTAAAAGAAATTATTGTAAAAAATACAATTTATTCAATTTTTAAAAATAATGTCAATTTAAAGAGCCAAAATGAGAAATGAATTTTTTCAAGTTCATAACATTTGTTCATTCTTTCTTGCGGTTTCAGCTTCTTTAACCAACATAGGACGCAAGGTTCTTGATTGCTAAAAATATAGGGTAAAGAAGCTGAGGGTTAATTTTGATAATGACGGTTGTCATTGCTAGAAGGAATGAAGCCATAAATAATACTAGGAGCTTGATGTGGTTTATTTGCTGTGTTATATAATATTGTTTGTTTTTATTGTTTTTTATGTAATGAAGTAGATGGTTGATGTACAAGGGCGTAGCCAAGCCGGCAGGGAGGGGCTCGAGCCCCCTCCTCCTCGCTAGAGGCCTTCAGAACTGAGCCCTTAGCTGTGGCTTACCGACGGTTGTCAACGAACGCAGCTCCTCCTTGGATATGACGGCTGCTTAGTTCAAACGAAGGAGAGGAGATGACAGGAAGGGGAAGAAGAGAATAGAAGTTGGGCTGGAGGGCCAGGGCCAGGCCCAAGGCCAAAATAACCCGTTTCATTATAAGGACCAAGGATTGGTTTTGATGTATGTAGGTGCCATGTATTTAAAGCTACGGATGTGTGAGAATGTGTGCCTTCTCGTTTGGTCATTTTAATGACGTTATTCGTGTTATGTTATGGAATGCGTGTAGGTTTGACAATATTTTATTTTTACTATTTTTTTTTCCTAAGCAACTTGCAAGAAACTTTGAATAATTAAAAAAATAGGATATAGTATTATTTCAATGTCGTACCAATTAATAATCTAAATTAAATACATTCATTTAATTAATATATATTTGAAGACCATTTGTTGTTTCCTAGTTTGATGGTTGATATAGCTCAGTTGTTGTATTTACCGCATCCATCTGGTTTTTGGTTTTAGAATCTGCGAGCATGGATGGGTTCATCAGCGCTGGTTTGATCTCACTTTGATATTAAATCTACATAGCGTGATTTGCTTTTTTTTTTAATATTGTTTTTGTTGATTATCTATTTACTCTGACTTTGCCTTCTTTTGGAATTTATGTGAAATGCAATTGTAATTTTTTCAAAAGAAAGTCAAGTTCGTTGAAATGGAAGGCCAAGACCAAGAGAGAAAGCGCCTCGCCGCCGCCGCCATCGCCAGCAGCCAAGCACCCTCCTAAGTTATGCCCTGGCTACGCCACTGTTGATGTAGTTTTGGTTTATTGTAATCGAGTTTGGATAGCTGTGCAGGATTATTTTGGTTGATTTTGGTTGGCTCTACATTAGTAAATTGTGTAAGGTGGGATGAAGCATTCTATTTAAATGGAACGATTTTGTAAAATTCATGTGTTTAAAGGGAAGAAAATAAAAGTTCAAAGTTCCACTTGAAAAATAATGAAAAGTTCAGGAGTATAAATGCAAATTAGGTCGTGTTTGTGAGTTATGCCCCTATTTAGGACTGGCGAATAACCCAACCTGTATCATTTCCTGCCACAATTGCAATTACTCCCCTCCCCTCAGAATTTTTAACCGCTGCATCTTTGTTTATCTTGTTAAAGTCTTTAGGGGGTGGTTCCCATTGATTCCTGCTAACAGAGTTAATATTAAAAGCAACAATGGTCACATGTAGGGTTGAGCACGGGACGGGTTTCCTAAAATTTATCCCCGCTCCGCGCCGTTGCGGGTTGGGTTTTTCGGGCCACGGGGCGGATCGGGTAATCCACGGGTTTTTTATTTAAAAAATAAACTAAACCCATAATACATATATCACGTCAATCATAATAAATCAATTTTAATAAAAAAAGATAGTAACAATTAAGAAATTCATTTTATCAAATAATAAAAGTAAAACACAAAAGATGAGAAATCCAACTCATAAACAAGGCAATATCTAAATAACAGTAGACAGAACAAACTTATTTAAACAAATCATCAGAGCATAAATTTAAAGAAAATATAAACTATATGTAGACAGAGATCATAAGGAAATAAAAAATTCTAACAGATATTAATATTTTAGAAAATAACAAAATAATAGAAAAAACAAGTAAAAAAAAAAACAATGACTCGCCGAGTGGTTGCAAACATAAAGAGAGTGAAAAGGAAAACAACAGTAATAAAAAGAGGAAATGAGATTTCCACAGCAATAAAAAAATAATCTAGATAGATATTGGCTAAATTGTAACAACAAAATAATCTATAAGTTAAAGGCAAGAGCAACGTCAAAAGCAGAAATCACACAAATATATATATATATATATATATATATATATATATATATATATATATATATAGGTTTAACGCAGGACTAAAATTACTAAAATGCCATTGAACGGAGCGGGTTTGGGGCAGCGGTTTTTATTTTTCAAACCCGTCCCCGCCCCATTACCCAACGGGTCGGGGAAAATCATCTCCGCGCATATCAGATTAGCGGATATCCTTAACGGATCGGAACCCATGCTCAACCCTAGTCACATGATAAGCTCCATCTTGCATATTTTCATTTTCTTCAAGAAATTCCGTTTTGTATGCCATTTGGACTAATAAAGCAACAAACGAACTGAATTCTTCTTTCTTTTCTTTACCATTTCTCTTCGTCGACTCCACTTCCTTGTTTTTTATTTTTCTAATTTCTCAAAGTGAATGAATCTCCCAATTCATTGGAAGCAATGTGGGAAGAAAAATAATCATGCGACATAGATAAAAAGAAATATGCATACCATAAAAAAGGTGCTTAAACATTGTGCATATTTAAAAAGAAAATATAATTTTGTCCTATATTTTTACTTAATCTATATTTTATCCCTATATTCTTTGAAATAGACTTTTTTTGTCTATGTATTTTAGAAAATTATATTATTTTATATTTTACCGCTGAAAATAGTATCGGAAATTAACAAATCATGTATCATTTGAATTATTTCTTTACTAATTATAAATATGACATTAGTTTTAACTAAAATAATACTTGGCAAAACTAAAAAATCTATTGGTTTGATTGAATATTATTTTAGCATTTCTAGCAAATATATGTTGTTTCAATTAAAGCTAATATCATATTTGTAATTAGAGCAATATAAAAGATTCTGATAAGACAGACTTGCAAATTTACGTTACTATTTCCAACAAGAAAGGATAAAATAATATAATTTTTTTAAAATACGGGAATAAAAAGTCTATTTCAAAAAATATAAAGACAAAAATGTAAGTGAAATTGCATTGACAAAATTGTGATTTTCCCTATTTAATAAGCCATCAAGTATTTTCCAATGATATGTGATTGGGTTTATATTTAATAGTGTTGAAAATTGTTAACTTTTTTTTTTTTTTTGTCTTTAGTTAGACCCAAGACGATTTGGACCTGGAACTTTTGGTCTTTGATGACATTACCTCACCATCAGGCCAACCCTCTTAGGTTGAAAATTTTTAACTTTAAATACTAAACAAATTATAAAATATAATATATCTATTCATTTCTACGTAAATTTATAGTGTTCAAGAAATAGAAATGACAATTTTCATTATAAATTTTCCTCGAATTGAAGCTCAAATTCATTATTTTATTCTAGCTCTAATAAAAAGTTAAGGCTGAATTTGACATCTTATTAGTGTGTATAGCATAATTCAAGATTTTATGGAGTCAGGTTCCGAATTGTTAAGTTATGATTTGGCTCATTTCCAATAACAGCTAGAAACAAAATTAAAGCAAAACAAAGGATTGCCAAATATAGTTATAATCCAAAAAATTGTGAAACCAACATTCGTCTAACTTTTTTATTGTTTTAATTAGGATAGCGTTGAAGGTTTGTATGATGGTCCTCTTGTTGAAGCAAAGTGTTAGAGCAGATAAGATGCATCACCCCAAATAAAGAAAAACGATTTTTGGCTTTTAATTGCTCTACGTTAACGTTCGCTACCGTTGCTTTTAAATCTCTTTTGAAGCCTAATTCTTTGTAACTAACCATCCAATCTCTTATAAATAAGAAACCAACTGTATTTCAGACAATACATAAGTAAATAAAGGACAAAATAGTTTAAATTTTAAAAAATGATTGAAGTTATTTGATTGGCGTGTGAAAACATCCCATATATCGGATGTAGTCAAATATTTTCCCCCATATATATCCCTAAAAAAATTATATATGTGCGTGTGAAAATCACAAGAGAAAATAGTCAAATTTTTCCTAGTCTAATTGTTAAACAAAATACAGGATATGGTATATTTTGTTTATGTGCTACCCACTAAATACTATAAATTAAAATTCATTACAAACATTTTAATTATAGAAACAAGCTAAACCATAATTTATCTATATGATTAATTTAGATTATTTATATGCTAGTTTGGTGCTCCAGATCAAGGAACTTGTTAACCGGCAATGGGTTACTCAGATTCGTCATATTTTTAGGGAAGTTAACCAAGCATCAGATTGGTTGGCCAGCACGTTTTAGAGAGCCCTTCGCAAGGGCTTACTTTAATTATGTTATCTGATATTTGTGGTATTATGTACCCTACAATTGTAGCTGTTTATTTTATCTGCAATATATATTACTCCGAAAAAAGAAGAAAAAACAGAGAATTTATTTTTAAGCTGTAAGTGACATAAAATGTTGGCTACAAAGTTTATTTTTAGTTTCCAATTTTATGAAAAACCTTTTTTTTTTTATTGAAATTAAGAGTCAATTTGCCACAAATGAATTCCGCATAGAATTAATTATTCCAATAGATTAAATTAATTTGCAAAATGAATGATACCAATTTGTAACAAGAAATATAGAAGCCGCCCTCTAGATAATGGTAAAAACTGAAATGTCATTGTTGGGTGGTTTGCTTCTCTTTTTCAAAAAAGTGCTCACTCCTCATCTTATCCAATCAAAATCCTTAATAATTAGGCAAAAAACATAAATAGCCCTTTTCAAAATTTCCAAACTCATAAATAGCTTCCTCAAGTTTTAAGGTCCAAAAATAGCAATTTTTTTAAGAAATATGAACAAAAATAGCCCCTCCTACAAATATCGGAAAAAGGCATTTGGTTGTTCATCAAATGTTTATAAACTGTTTGAAAATTGTTCATGACTTGTTTATAGCATATTCATATTCTATTCATAAAATTTTCACAAATTGTTGATAGTATGTTCATATTCTTTTAATAAAATTTTCATAAACAAAGAGGTATTTTTGGACCTAAAAACATAAAAGAGGCTATTTTGGTCCAAAAAACTTTAAAGTGGCTATATGTATCCAAATGCCTAAAGAAAAGGGCTATTTAAGAGATTTTCCCTAATAATTAATATCTATAAATATCTTCTCGCAGCTTAACTTTTCAAATTCTATAAATATCCTCTTTCAGCTTAGCTTTTCAAATACTACGAAAAAAAACTATCTTATTTCTGATTCCAACAGATAATGGCTCCTTATGTTTTGACAATTGTTATGATTTTGTTTACCTGTTTTTTAGTAACAGAAGCACAATACAATGTGATAAGTAATGGAGGCATACCAGATGGCAAAACTGACTCTACAAAGGCATTTCTAGCTACATGGAGACAAGCTTGTGCCTCTAATAAGGCAGCCTCCATGAACATACCTCCAGGGAGCTTCTTGATCAGTAGCAAAATCATATTTCAAGGTCCATGTCGAAATAATGCAATATCAATAAATATACAAGGGTCCCTTCTGGCTCCTTATGATTACTGGGCAGTTGGAAGTACTGGATACTGGCTCATTTTTGAATCTGTTGATGGAGTTACAGTTTCTGGTGGTTTACTTGATGCTAGAGGCTCTTCTTTGTGGTCTTGTAAATTCTTTGTTCGGAATTGCCCCATTGGTGCAACGGTATGTAAAATGCTATATGCCATACTTAGAGCTTTATGCGTGTGTTCAACAAGATCAGTAGTTTGAGTAGTTATTAGCTATTTGTAGTGACTTTTTAAAAAAAGGTCAAAATCTAAAAGTAAAAGAGTTAACTCTTGATAAAACGCTATTTAAACAACTAAAAAATATCTCAAAAGCTATTTTACTAAATTTAACGCAAAAATGGCTTTTAGTATTTTAACCATTGAAAATACTAAAAGTTATTTAAAAAGTTGTTACGGAACACATATTTGGCATCTAAACCCACATAATATAATAAAAGTAAACACTAGGCATCTTTAATTTTGTTCGTTTTAATGCATCATAGACACATCTATAATACACATAATCTTACTTCGTATATGGATAAGGTTTATAGTTGAATGGTCAGGTCTTTTCATTTAGGATACAATTTTATTAATAAATAAGAAAA
This sequence comes from Croton laevigatus, assembly GCA_949640765.1. Taxonomy (NCBI): domain Eukaryota; kingdom Viridiplantae; phylum Streptophyta; class Magnoliopsida; order Malpighiales; family Euphorbiaceae; genus Croton; species Croton laevigatus. The sequence goes on along the minus strand of CATIWJ010004145.1, from coordinate 8,310 downwards.
AAGGAGAGGAGTTATGAAATCGTGACGGGTAGTTTAAAATCATGATTGGCATGATATGAGACACTTTTTGTTACCTACTTAAAGAGGCAGTCAACAATTTTGAATTTTGTGTGTTGGTTTGAGTAAGCAGTCACTAGCCTTTGCAAATTCGAAAAACATCGCCATCAATGGGCTAACATCAGTAAATAGCCAAATGTTCAATATAGTGATAAATGGGTGCCAAAATGTGAAACTACAAGGAATAAAGATTTCTTCTCCGGCTGACAGTCCAAATACAGATGGAATCCATGTCCAATTATCCTCTGGTGTAACCATCATCGACTCCACCATTGCTACCGGTGATGATTGTATCTCTATTGGCCCCGGCGCCACTAATTTATGGATCGAAAATGTTTTGTGCGGCCCTGGACATGGAATTAGGTACTTTGAATTTTAATTAGAATGACTAAACATTTGCTTAGGCGTTCATTTAATAATGGTAAATTGTCGGATGCAGTGTTGGGAGCCTAGGGAAATATGTTAAAGAGGCTGGAGTACAAAATGTGACAGTGAAAAATATAAGGTTGACTGGCACCCAGAATGGGCTAAGAATCAAGACATGGGGGAGACTCTGTAGTGGATTTGCCAGGAACATTCTTTTCCAGCATGTTACAATGCTTGATGTCCAAAATCCAATTGTGATCGACCAAAATTATTGCCCCCATAACATCGACTGCCCTGGCCAGGTATTTATTTTTATGTCAATTTTTTTTTTTTTTTTCCTTTTTTAACCATACTTTGGATTATTTGTACTAAGTAATGAAACTAAAAATTGTGCATCATAATTTGTGAAATTTGACTATATGTTATAAATTAGATATAATAAATTCGACAGTAGAATTTATAGTTATATATAAATTAGAATGAGAGTTAAATTCATAAAAACACAACCTAACATTTTTTGTTTCGGTATTCATGTATCTATTTGAAAAAAGAAAAAGAAATTAAGAACTCCCAATCTTGAGAGTTCTAGCAATACTCTTATTTTTATTATTAAGGTCATGTTGTAGTAATTTTTATTTTCTAATTGCTTGTCTTGTGTCAACGATTTTATGAATGAAACAGGATTCAGGTGTTCAAATTAGCGACATAATATACAAAGACATCCATGGAATCTCAGCAACGGAAATTGCAGTAAAATTTGATTGCAGTAAAAATTATCCATGCAGTGGTATCAAAATGGAGGATGTGAAATTAACTTACAATAATCAACCAGCATATTCAAGTTGCAACAACGCAGGTGGGGAGATTTCAGGTTTTGTCGAGCCTAGTAGCTGTTTAGGCAAATACTTACCTAAACCGGGTCTATAATAGCACATAGACCAACTCACTAACAAATTTTAATGTATATCATGCTACAATATAGAAACCCAACTTCACGTCTGGGAATCTTATTATAGGATTATTGTAGTAAATAGCATAATTTATATTTTAGTTTTAAATAAATAGTATGTCTTTGGTACTTAAGAAAATAGAACAATATATATGTTTGATAATTAGGAAAATAGCTTTTATTTTTTTTATTGAAGAAAATACAAGAATATATATAAAAAAAATATATAAGAGAATATGAGAAAATATATTTATTTTTTATATTTTTATATTTTCTCATATATTTTTATATTTTTTTCATAACAAGTTATTTTTCTAATTATAAAACATATTATGCTCTTTTTCTAAATCCCAAACATATGTGTTATTTGTTAATATGCTATATTACTAAAATCATCACTTATTGTATAGCATAGTAACCCACTAAAATATCTTTAGTGAATATTTTTCTTGAAAGAAATTATTATGGGCCATTTGATTGTTGAAATTTAATTAAAAAATATTCAACTAGACCGTATTCATCATATCACTAATTAAAGAGCTACAATAATACAATTAAAAATATGATAAAAATAATCATATTTTAATATTGGGATGATATCTATAAAAAGATCAGAATGCTCAGTTAGGGCGATCAAAGCGGTGGTGGTGATTAGATCGAAATTCAGCCTTTTAAAATTTAATAATAAAAAAAAAACTTTAATATAACAATTACTAGTTGAAAATTTTTTTTAAGATTACAAGACTCAAATAAGTTTTATTTATACAAGTCGGAAACCTTCAAGAAATAAAATATACTAAACTCTATAACTGACTTGACTCAAACTGCTTGGCTCTAAGAAGAAAGAAACCGAGGCTCACCTTAGTAGAATATCAGGAACCAGCAACAAAAGATCTAATAGAGTATAAGCAATTAGATTGTTCATGTGTGGCGAGAAATGGCTAACAAGACATATCATATATTGCACAACATATAAATTCACATATTATCAGAATGTCTACAAGATCTGCAGCCTAAACATTAATTTTCTTCCTTATTCCTCCTCCCGGACCCAAGATCATGTCATGCGTGATTCTACCCTCTTTACTCCCTTAACATGTGAAAATAATAATCATAAACATAAATGGAACTCCCAGTCAATCCCAGCATGTGTTATACTCATATCATTGCATACATTGCAAGTCAATATCAACTAATCAGTCAACAATTAATCAAGCATAGAGACTCATTATTCCCAAACTCTAAACGTGCGAAAGGTTTGGGCATAGTAAAGAGAAATGAATAGAACAGACTTTCTGTACACCTATGACATTTCTAACTCTTTCTTTCATCTTTTATTCTCTATTCTTTGTATATATATATATTGTGCCCACTACCTTCCAACACACTTAACACTAGTAGGAGAGTTGATTATTCTTATTTTGATTCGGTTATTTTATATTGTAAAGCTCTTATGAATGAGGCAAGTGTTTAAACCTTTTTATGATCTAAAAAGTCAGCGAATTAGTGTGCTCACGTTATGACTAGAGCATTAGTTTTTATGTCTATTTTTTTAATGTGGGTGTTATGTGGGGGTAGTAATCTAGTATATTTTTAAAAGCATTTACATTGTAAAAAAGACTATATATATATATATATATATATATATATATATATATATATATATATATGAGGAGGCTAGAAATATAGTCCAGTCACGATTTCTTTATAAAATGTAAATTATATCGTTTTAAATAATTACTTCAATTTGTAATGATATAGCTAATGGATGATCATTTTCCAAAAAAAAAAAACTAATTGATGATAATTCATAATTATTTTTTATTGGCAATAGTATTTTTCTTATTTTAGACAATTGTTTTGTTCCCCATACAATTAAAAATACATATGTATATTTATACATAAATAATTTAGCAAACGGTTCATAAATCAACATCTCATGCCACTCATAAAAATTATAAATTTTCTATTCATAATTAAATATTTCACTATATTTTATAGGGGTGTGCATATTCAGTTCGGTGAACCGAACTAATAACAAACCGAAATTTGGATAGATATATGAACCCATCTGAGAGAAGGCGAAAAGATCCATTGGTTTTGGTACGGTTCGAAAAAAAGGTATGTGGCATTGAATTTTGGATATGCCTTATAATCGGCAAGTTTGGCTCTAAAATCTCAAACCTAACATTATATGCCTTATAATTTGGCAAAATTATTAAAGCAATAACAAAAAGAAAATCTAAAATTATTAATTGCATGTTTCACCTATGATGATTATTTCAAATCAAAATTTATATCAATTTGGTAATTTGATAATTAATTACAAATTTTATATTTTGTATAGATTCACAGCTCAATTCTGTTATTGAACTGAACTAAACTGAACCGTAATGTATATGGTCGGCCATTTCCGGACTATGAACACTTAACTAACCGAATAACCAACAATTTAGTCGGTTTAATTCGTTTAGTTTGACAGTTTGCTGTTTTTTTCTCACCCCTAATATTTTGTATTCTATTTTTATTTTTGGTTAGTCTCAATTTTTAGTATTCATAGTTAGTAATAATTTTTATTTTCTAACATCTTATTGGATTATAATGATAATAAATTGGGTTAATACATAGTTTGATCCCTCAGCTATGGCCAAAAAATCATTTGGCTCCTTTATCTTTACAGGGAGTTAGTTTACTTCCTAAAGTTGTAAAAATGAATATATTTTGCTCCTTCAGCGCACATAGCCAGACAGCTTTATTATGTGTGTAGTACACGCACGCTGACGTGGCAATAATGCTGCCATGGCAACCATTTTGCCCCTTGAACTTTGGCAAAAAGCAATTTTGCTCCCTAAACTATGCGAGAAACTATTTTGCTCCCTAAACTTTAAAAAATGATACATTTTACTCCATACAATTTATTTTTATAATTTTAAATATTCTAAAATAAATTATCCAATAAGAAAAAATTACATAAAATGGTTTTACAATAAACAATATAAAAAAAATAACCAATAAAAATAAAAATTAATTTTTTAATTAAATATCTATATGATATAAACTAAAAGTAGTTTTTGTTTTTTAAAAAGAAAGCTAGTCTTAGTTTGAACATTTATATACATATTTTTTTAATTTATACATATATATAATTTATGCAATAGATTTTTTAGGGTTACAACTACCACGTCTAGTTACTCGATTTGTTTCACCTCACCTCGTAAACAGTAATAGAAACTAGCTACATGCCCCACCCTACTACCCATTTTTCATTTTACAAAAAATTTCACTCATTTATCATCTCTAGGCTTAAAGAAGATGATGTATTTTTTTACTATTTTTTTATTTTTTGTGAAAATTGATAATAATAATAATAATAATCTGATGAAGAACTTAAATATATCATTTTGAAAAGTTCAAGAATTAAAATTGTAACACTCTAATTTTTAAATATCGGTTTTTAATTAAAAAGACTAATTTGAAAATAAAATTTATTTTGAGGAATATTTTAGAAATATTAAACCATTGGTAATTTGGTAAACATATAGAGGATATTATAGTTCAATTAATTTATGTAATTTGTTTAAATAGTTGAAGGCATTTTGGTATTTTTGTCGAAAGATATTTTAAATATTATTATTAATATTATTATTATTGTTATTATGATTATTATTATTATTATTATTATTAAAAGAGAGAGAGAGAGAGAGAAAACAGGAAAACCCGATTTTCCCTTCTTTCTTCTTCATTCTTCTCCTTCCTCACCATTTTCATAAATTGCTCACCAACCGGCGAATCAGAGGCAATGGCAGTGACGCCGCGCCGCCACCAGCATCACCGACGGTATCTTCTTCTTCTTCTTCCTTCCGACTGATCGACCGAAAGCAACAGAGAGAGGGAGAGCAAGAATCGCGACGAGAGAGAGAGAACTGCCGACACCGATTTCGGCGTGCTCCGGCCACGACCGGCGAAGGCAAGGACTGATTCGGACTCCTTATGATACGAGCTTTCAGTTGATGGTGGTGTTTTCCTCGAGCTGTGGCCGGAGTGAATTTCACATTCAAAATTCCAACGGCTTTTTCGAGCTTCTCCGGTGACTTTCGAGCTCCGGTTTGGGTATGAATGAGTTCCTCTTTTATTTAGCTTCATTTTCGTGTAAAGATTGTTTGGATTGGATTTGATTTTCGGTGGTCACCTTTTCCGGCGAATTTTCCGAATGTTTGTGTTGATTTCCGGCAACTTGGTACTTTGTTTGTTGAATATGCTTGCGTTTTTGGAATCCTTGTATTGAGATGGTTCTGATGGTGTGCTCGGATTTGAAATCTGAAAAATTTTGCATATTTCCGGTCATTTTCCGGTGACTGACCGGCGGAGCTCCGGCGACCGGAATATTCCTTCTCTGGTGAAATTTTCGACAGACCCTATATCGCATCGTTTCAATGCGTTGAGTCCGATTTTGGAATCGATTTTGTAATCTAAGAACCCAAACTATCAGAAATGTAAAGTTCGCAACTTAATTATTGGAATTTAAATTATTAATGCTTTAAATTTTAAATGGGATTAAAATTAGAAATAAAATTAATGGAAGATGATTAAATATAAGTAAAGTAAATAAATAATAGTGAAATCAGGAATTAAATTATGAAATAGAATTAAATAATTAAGTATAACAAAAGATAATGTGAATTTATCTGACAGAAAATGGAATTAATTACGGATTGTAAGGGAATATGATTGAAACAAATTAATAATAAAAACTCAATTTATATAATTAGCTGACGAAAGTAATTAATTATAGAAATCGTTTTATTGTGATTAGTGAAAGGACAGAGGACAGTCTGAGAGGAGTTATGAAGATAGAATGTGAGAAAAATTAACGCGTAGGACTTTATCTGCGGGCTCCACCAGGATCGGTACTTTTATGTATTCGAACTGATTTTGTTTTAAATATTTGATTTAGATTATTATTATTTCTCTGGATTTAAATGAATAGTATTTTACTGTAATTAGATAAATTGTTGGGAACTCGAACGTGTGTTCGAGTCGAATATAAATGTTTGCTGAATTTTTAATACCAACGCGATAATCGCGAGTGCGATGCTATCTGCGCGGTAAAGACGAAATTAAAGAATTTGATTTAAACTGTTTATTCTTAATAATTGATATTTTTACTATAGTTTGAAGATTATTTTATTGAGAACTCAAACGTGGATTTGAGATATATTTAATTGTTTGATATTCCGACGCGGTAGTCGCAGATACGAAGCTATCAGCGCGGTAAATGAAAAGGTGTGACATTGATAATATATATGAATTTTGAAAAGATGTTTGAGATGAACATGGCCATGCAAATATATTTTATACTCTACTTGGTTATGGATTTAGCGATAAATATATGTCGACATATGGACAAAACTCTTGTACAGGTGAATAAATGGAATGAGATAATGAAATGAAATGAAAACAACAGGCATAACTACGGTTATGGCCTATAAAATGGAAAATGGGCGTATCAGTGAAATACGACCCTAATGATTGAAAAGAAAACGGCGTATATGAGAAATACGGCCGACACAAATAGCCCTTGGGCTTATCCTTGAAAATTCAGTAAAACCAGTAGAGTAAAAGTGTTGCTAAATGGAAATATATTGAGATTTGATGTAATACTCGGAACTTAAAAATTTGGAAATTGGGATTTAACGGTGTGTACGGACAAGTCGCCGTTAATATTTTCAATATATTTTTAACTAAATTAAGATATATATATATATAAATCTTAATTTAGTTAAAAATATATATTAATAAATTAAAAAAAATTATTAAAAAAATTAAAAAATTAAAATTAAGATAAGATTAGGGAAAAGTAAGAATTAATGAAGGTTGAAATTGTGGTATTTGATGGTGAGAATCGGACAAACCGAATTAAAAGCAAAAACAAAAAAAAGAAAAGAGTTGAGTGAGAGGAAGAACAGAACAACAAAGGAAAATTTAACCAAAAATTTGAAAAACTAAGTTTCAAATTCGTGTATCTAATCAAAAATCCGAGCTTATAGCGTTGTAGCTTTCGTCGAGGGGAGTTGGTTTCTGGTCTCAAACACGTCGACCGACGCCGGACGCAGACGAACGAGCCGGTCAAAGTCAGAAACCAAAAACAGTCAACAGAGATTTCCAGCCAGAATATCTCCGTCCACGGTGGTCCTCCGCTCAAGCTAAGACCCTCAATCGGTTGGGCTCATCGAGAGGAGTTCATTGGTACCGGCCTTGTCATCAGCTATCGCCGGAAAAGCTAACGGGCTTCATGGGTCGGCGGTGAAAACGCAGCAGCGAGCGGGGAAGAAGAAGGACCAAAACGTGAACAAGGCACGCGTTTCACCCAAAATGACCGTGTTTTGGTAAATTACTATTCAATCCTTCCGGTTTTTACTTTCTTCAATTAGATCCAAGAAAATAATTATGATTAGGCCCCAGAATTTGTAGCAGCATTTCAATTAGGTCCATGTCTTATTATTTAATCCGAAACTCTAAAGTAATTGCAGATTGGCCCCAAAACTTTAGGCCGCATTGCATAGGGACCCCTAAATAATTATAATTTGACCACAGACGTTGCTGCCGCGTTTCAATTGGGTCCCTCCGTCCCAATTTCGCCTAATAACTTCCAACTTCTTTCAATTTAGCCATTCTTAATTATAAATTGACCACAGAATTTAATTTAGCAATTCAATTAGGCCCTGTAAATTATTTAACAGCCCCCAAACTTTATTTTTGACTTCAATTGAGCCCAATTAATTAATAATTAATAGGAATTGAATTAATTACGCAATAATAAATATTCGTAGGCATGAATAAAATATGTACGCCTAATAAAAATATTTAAATATTATATTTAGGGTCCGAAAACGTTGAGACGCCTGGGAATTGAGCAAGTACGCGCATAGGAATATTTT
>CATIWJ010004142.1:0-60694 GCA_949640765.1 Croton laevigatus | reverse complement strand
TTTTGTACACCTTGATGTTTGCCTTTCATGTTTGACCCATTATCATAACCTTACCCCCTCACATTATCAATATCTAAATCAAGTGACTTCAACTCACTTTGTAAAATATAAAAAAGCCATTGGCTAGTTGTATCATTTACATCCAAAAAGCTTATAAAAGACTCATCAATGTAAACAAGACTTGAAGACACATCGACATATCTTATGATCAAAGACATCGGCTCTTGGTGATTAACATCTGGAGTACAATCAAGTAGCACAGAGAAATACTTAGCATGCTTAATTTTTTTCATCATCTCAGATTTAATTGCAGAGGTAAGCAAAATAATTAACTCATTTTGAATATTAGGACCAAGATAATGGAAATCAATATCATCATTCGTAATTCACTGCACATGCTCTTGAATAACAGGGTCAAACTCAGCCAACATCTCAACTAAACCTAAGAAGTTACCATTGCTATTTTGATACAACCTTGCAATAGTACCACGAAATGTTAGGTTGTGTTTTGTTAAAAATTTCACAATACATAGAATTCTTCGCAACACATTCCTCCAATGTTCTTTTTCCTTCTCTATTTGTTTTTGAGCTACTTTATCAATGGTTTGGTTCTTATTAAGATGTTCACGCAAATCGTACCAAGTAGCCATGTTAGTGATATGTTCAAAACCCATTTCATGCTCTCTAAGTCTAAGACTAAGGTGAGCCCAGTCTGAAAAACCCTCATTAGCTAGTTGACCTCTTCTAAGACCTTTTCTAAATATTTTGCAGCAAAAACAAAATAATTTATCAAGCTCTTCAGAATATACAAGCCAATCTCTATCACACTTCTCTCCGTTTGACAAAAATTTAGTATAACATGTCGCTGAAAAGCGTCTAAATACTTTATCCTTAGGACCCTTTTCAATTGACAAATCCCTTCTAGGACCAGACACTACTAAAATATCAATCATATTAGAATCAAGAGCATCCTAATTTCTTAGATCAAATATATCAAATACATGATTAACATAACTAATATCCTCAGCAACAAAATCTCCATCATTCACCATATAATTATCACCAGGTTCATCAATATTCTCATCATTATTCGCATCATCCAGGTCAATTTTATTTTGTCCATTATTCTCATCACTAGCAACAGCTTTTTGACAATCATCAATAACACTAGTTTGATGTTCACTGGTAAGAGATTCTTTTATAACAAATTTATCAAGAGACGCCCCTCTGAGACCAAACTGACTCTTCAATACGTTTCTTCTTTTTACGCTTTTCATACCCGGAGGCAAATTTCCTAAGTCTAGGTATCATATTAACAAAACTTACTATAGAAGCTTCAAACCCTGCAATAGTTTCATATTAAGAATTTGTTTATACCTTTAAAGAGAATGAAAATACATAACTGTGCATAATTAATAAATTAAAAAAACATTAATATCTTAATCTAATTGAATAACTACAGAATCATGCTTATGCATGATAAAAAGGTATTATATTATATTAGAGGTTAATCATAGGTCTCACCCCGTCTTAATAAAATTACTCTAAAAACCTGTTTATTCATAATTATTAGGAAGATTAATCAAGAATTTGATTTGGATTTGGGAATAAAACAACATTCAAAATTGGGAATAAAACAACATTCAAAATAATAGAAAAGTTAATAGACAAAAGACGAAAACTAATCAGATGATTAACAAATCAAACAAAAAAAAATGGCTTTCGACAATCAAGAAAATTAAAATCTCAATCCATGTCTTCTTCCTTCTGTTACATTATAAAAATCAAAAGCTAAATAGATGACTAACAAATCAAACAAAAAAGGCTCTCAAAAACCAAGAAAATTAAAATCCAAACACAAAAAAGTGGACTTTCTAATTGGATTATCCAGAGACTGATTAGACATGTCATAATAGAAAATAAGTAAATTGGAAAATTAGTTCAACAAATCTTATTTTGTCTGTTTCTGATGTTGCTCTCCTTTTTCCCCTTTTGGAAAGAAAAAAATAATTAAATCACTTATACTCACCAACAACCTCACGTTTTTTTCCAAAATTCTTTCTTTTTTTTTTCCTCCAAAAACCAACAACCTCACGTATTCAGCTTTTATCGCACTCTTTTGGACTCACATATGGTTCTTGGGCTGCTTGTTATGAAAAAAAAAAAAAAAAGGTGGAATTCTTGGGGTGCAATAGCACTTCCTGCACTTGCTATTAGACGGGGCTGCCGGTAGGGTGTATTTGGCAGAGGCAACAAAGCTAAGATTCCAGTCTTCCTTAATTTTCTGACCAACTAATTCAGTTTCTGCACTTTCTCTTAAAAAAATAATAAAATTCAATAAATATTAAAAAAGAGGTATAAAAGTAAAACTCTAAAAAATGTGCTATTTACTTAATTATTGATCTTTGGTGCTATTTATTGAAGAGAAACTTAAAAAATGCTATTTATTACTATTTTTCAATTTTATTTGAGAATTTTAGTCCAATTTGCTCTTAGATTCTCCAATTTTTAAAAATAAATAATGAAACTTAAAATTAATTAACACAAAAATTTCATTAACCCATTTAATTTATTTAATATTACAATTTAAATTTTTTAATTAAATTATACTGATATTTATACTTTGCTTTAGATTTCCTAATTAATATACATTACTATATTAATAGATTGTTATTTATGTATGTAAAAAAATATATATGAAAAGATTGTTATTTATGTATTAATTAATTTAATTAAAATACACTACTAATACTAACTCCTGATTTTGATATATTATTAATACTATTAGGACCATTATTCATTAATTAATTAATTTAGTAATTTAATAAAGACATAATGACCCTAAAAAATTAGAAATATAAAAGATATTTTTGGCAATAATGTGTTGTATGCGTTAACTCATTTTATATTCTATGTAATAAATACTTTATTTAGTATTTTTATCCTTCATATTTTATTAAATATTAAAATTTTAAAATATATAATAACTTATTTTATTTTGTAAATATACTAATTCTTACATATATTAAAATCTTCGCCGTATTCATTTTATGGAGATATTGCCCCATTGGTGCCCAACATTCACTTCCATAAAACATTGCTGGCCGTACAAGAAAATGCTAATAACATCTTTAAACCTGTCACCAAATTGAACATCACCGCTCAGCTTCATCACTCCTCTGATTTACCACCCAAATCAGTAACTCAAGCCATGAAAGACCCCAAGTGGCGTGCTGCAATGTCTGATGAATTTGATGTTTTAGTTCGTAATGGGACTTGGGATCTTGTACCACAAACATCTACATAAAACATTGTTGGATGTAAGTGGATTTTTCGTACTAAGTATTTGTCTAATGGCTCTGTTGACAAGTATAAAGCTCGGTTAATTGCCAAAGGCTTCCAACAACAGCCAGGCATTGATTACCAGGACATATGCAGCCCTATCGTTAAGCCAATTACGGTGTGACTCATCCTCAGCTTGGCTATTATTCATGGCTGGAGTTTATGCCAATTGGATATCAACAATGCTTTTCTTCAAGGTTCTCTATCTGAAGATGTGTATATGACCCAACCCCTTGGCTTCATTGATCCTAAATATCCTCATCATGTTTGCAAACTTCAAAAAGCCATTTATAGTCTTAAACAGACACCCCGTGCATGGTATTATGAACTTTGACAATTCTTAGTTAACTTTAGCTTTGTTAACTGTATGGCAGACACCTCTCTCTACATCTTCAAACATGGCAGCACATTGCTCTATCTCCTAGTCTATGTGGATGATATAATTGTGACCGGTAATGATGCTCTCACTATTCACTAATTCATTGGCAAGCTTGTTGCTCGGTTTTCTCTCAAGGATCTCGGACAATTAACATACTTTCTTGGTGTTGAAGTTCTAAGGGCTATTTCTGTCTCAACGTCAATATATCAAAGATCTCATTGTCCGCACACACATGGCTGAAGCTAAACCCATAGCCACTCCACTTGCCACTTATACTCAACTCAGCCTTCATTCGGGTATTGCTCTTTCTGATCCAACTGAATTTCGGGCTATTATTGGTAGCCTTCAATATTTGTCTCTAACTCGTCCTGATGTTGCCTATGCTATCAATAAACTATCTCAGTTCATACACAAACCTACTACTGATCATTGGTCTGCTACCAAACGTTTGTTGCGCTACCTTGGTGCCACAATTGATTATGGAATAATGCTTTATCGCAATTCTCTTTTATCTCTTCATACATTCTCAGATTCAGATTGGGCCTCTAACAAGAATGATTATACCTCCACTGATGCCTACATTATTTATCTTGGCAATCCCATCTCCTGGAGTTCCAAGAAGTAACGTACTGTGGCTCACTCCTCTACTGAAGATGAGTATTGCTTTGTGGCAACAACAGCAGCCGAAATTTGTTGGGTCTGCTCCTTACTCAGTGAACTTGGATTGTCGCTTCCTCAAGTTCTAGCCATCTATTGTCACAACATTAGTGCTATACATCTTTACTCCAATCCAGTGTTTCATTCCCTCATGAAACATGTAGCTTTGGATTTCCATTTCATCCGAGAACAAGTTCAGAGTGGTGCACTCTGTTTCTCATGTCTCCTCTGCTAATCAGCTTGCTGATGCACTCACTAAACCTCTATCTCGCACACGCTTTGTCACACTTCGAGACAAGATTGGCCTGTCCTCTCGATTATCCATCTTACAGGGGCATGATAAAGATATGGCAACTAATGATAAGGATACCCAAATAAAGTGAAATAATCAAGGGATTTTTTATTTATGTAATTAAGCAATCTATGTGACTGATTAGTAATTTAGATATCTCTCCATTAATCTGTAATTAGTTTCCTATAGTATAGTAAAAAATTTTCTTCACAACACATCTTATTACTCTTTAACTGATCCCGATCCGGAACTCCCGATGTCAGAATCCCTACACTCAATACTGAGAAAAAAACAAAACTTTTAAAATTCTCTATGGCGAACACCTTTTGGGCGGCTTTTCTCCCACCCAACGTCCTCTACTCAACACATGGCATATTCTAGAAGTGTTCATGTCGCTTCATCTTTTCAGAACCTACTTATAAATAGGCAAGAGCGCCGTACTCAGAAGGATTTACTTGCTTTTCTGCTACATACACTTTTGCAGAATCCCAGAATCTCTAACCTCCGTTTAAGAGCGTCTTCATCATTTTTCATTCCATTTTAAAGGTATCTCCACCCTTTTCACTCTCAAGTAAAGATTTTTTATGCTCTGTCTCTCTCCATTTTATATTTTCATTTCATTTTAAGTCTATATAAAGCAAAATATAAGTGACAGAAGCGATTCTTAAAATTTAACAACATTGTCTCTTGCCCAGTTTTTTTTATCAAGAATTATCTTACAGCCGTACTTCGTCCGTCTCTAACGAATACCCAGAAATATTAGTCCATCAAATACAGAGGGTGTCTGATAACTTGTAAATCCAAGATATTTTTAGTTCCTAATTTTACGCTTATTTAGTATTAATGTGCTTAATTATGGAATTTTATTTAGTTTTTCTTCTTTTGATTAGAAATTATTAGATTTGACTAAAAGGAAGCAAAAATAGCATAATTGATCGAGTTTGGAACATTGGAGTCCAAGTTGGACATTTCCTTGATGCTGTCAGGAGTCAACCTTGGGCAAGGCTAACTCCCGAAGGGAACACTGCGAGCTGAAATTACTTTGGACGTGGAACCACTTTACCATCTGACGTTTTGGGCTTAAATTAGAGCCTAGGAAGAAGAATTAATTAACTTTTATTGGACACTTTTGTTATATTATTATTTGCCATAGTTTTAAACATTATATAACTGTGTTTTAGGTCTTTTTTAGGGCATTCTTCCACACTCTAAATAGAATTACGTTTTTAGTTTTTTTTTTATTTTCTTTTTGGAAGAACATCCGCTTTTCCATAGCTATTCGTAGCTAAACTCTTCCCTTCAGCCAATGGTTAATTAAAGGTTGAAGTTCTTCATGATTGTGAGACCTTAATATGCTTAATTTTACTCTTTAATTTTATATTGCATTTATGTCTTTTCTGTGGCTTATTGGGAAAATATATCCTTAGTTTATTTCTGTTATTTGACCAAAAAGGATCCGTTGCTCATCTAATAGGAAAGTGCATAGCTATTTAACTCGGCTAAATCTATAATTGCTTAGTCGACTTAATACAAGTAGCGATTGATATAACTTAATTGTAACCAGGCTTTCGGGTTATATTAAGTGAAGGTATAATATGGTCTAAATGAATTTTTGTAGTTTTTATTGGTTAGGGCAAGATCTTTCTAGATTTTAATGCAATTGGCAAATTAAATCTGCCTATACAACTTTCTATGTCAGGTTTGGCCATCTTTTAGAAATTAGTTTATCTTCGATTCTAACGTGCCTAACCTTTCTATTCTCATACCAAACCAGCCTTATATGCCATAATAAACACATATATCAATTAAATTCTCAAATCACAGTGTTATACACACAAGTCACATATATATCAATTACATGTTACACATAAATACAAGCTAACTTGAACACAAGTTCAAGTATCAATACATAACCAAAGAATTAGAGTACCAAACCTGTAATTCTGACTCTTTTTTTTCCTTCTTTTCTATTTCCCTTCCTCTAATTTCTTTTCTTGGATTTTCTTAGCTTGGGTTCCTTAATTTTTAGCTCAACTCTTCTTGGTTTCACCTTGAACTTCAACTAACCTTTTTGGTCTCTTTCTTTTTCCTCTTTTTCTTCCCGTCCCTCTCTCTCTCTCTCAGCTACCTCTCTATTTTTTTTTTAGAATGTCGGCTAAATAAAGAAAATGAGGGATGAGATTTTAATCTCAATCCTTGATGAATTTTCTTTCAATCCAAGGGTTGGAATTAATCCAACACTCTCAAATCTCATGGCTTATTCTCTAGCCATTTGTCAACCAACTAACCCTCTTTGCTTTTAAATCATTAACTTCCTCTTAATTATGAATTAACTCATAAAAATTTGCTTATTTATCTAATTCACACTCTAACATTTAAATTTTTATTTCATCTAGGCCCTTGACCTTCCTCTATTTTTCCATACTCTAAATCTAATGTCTTGGAAAGAATACTAATATTTTGTTATGCATTGGGAGCAGGATGTGACAGAACTAGTGCTAAGAAAGGCAGATATCACCAAAGGCAATGCAGGGGTAAGCAAGCTACAACCTAATTGGGAAAGACCCTACAGAGTCAATAGAGTGTTGGGGATGAGAGCTTATCGCCTTGAAAATATGAAAAGGAAGATCCTCCATCATTCGTAGAACTCAGATAATTTAAAGACCTACTATCAGTAACATAACTTCTTATCTCTTGTAATTATGTATCATACAAGTTACTGATGTAATTTTTAAAGTCCAGACATATGATGAGGATGCTACAGGGCTGCCAACCTAGTTGGGATCGCTCGATATATCTACTAATCCTGGCATTATTAATAAATTAAATGTTTCAGAAAAATTTTTCTCCTAAGTACAAATACATCTCCATTAAATTGATTATGATCCTACAGTTACATATCTTTTTCTACAAAGATTCCTTATGGATGAAGCTTATATATCTCATGACTTGGAAGTTAGTTGAGCATGATCCCTAGATCATCCTTCCACAGCATGCGTAGACTATGGTCGAGCACGATCTCTAGATCGTCCTTCCATAGCAAAAGTATACTATGGTATTTAGATCGTCCTTCCATAGCAAAAATAGACTATGGTCGAGCACGATCCCTAGATCGTCCTTCCATAGCAAAAATAGACTATGGTCGAGCACGATTCCTAGATCGTCCTTCCATAGCAAAAATAGAATATGGTCAAGCATGATCCCAAGAGCGTCCTTCCATAGCAAAAATAGACTATGGTGGAACACGATCCCTAGATCATCCTTCCATAACAAAAATAGGTTATAAATGAACATGATCCTTCGATCATCCTTTTCTAGCAATAATAGACTTGGGTTGAGAACGATTCCCAGATCGTCCCTCCCCGGGGCGCCCTTAAAATAACTATTGCAAATAAAGAAAAAAAAAGCATTACAAATAAAACAGATTACATAAATAGAAAATAATTCATAGAAAAGTAACTTTTTATAAGAGAAGTAATTAGAGGCAATAACAACAAGGGATAAAAATACAACGAGTGATCCTCTTTAGGGATTCTTGGTGTTTGTAGGATCAGCAGTAGAGGGGGCATTTTCCTGGCTTTTGGTGTTCTCCAGGAGTCCCTCCTTGCTCTAGATTGAGCTGCTGGCCGTCATCTTGATTTGAGCTTGGAGGTAGTTCGGGGAGTGTAGAGGAAGTGATAGGATCCACTTCAGTATGTTCTTCCTCTACATCAGCAAGAAGGGCCTCAAGATTAAAGATCTCATCATCGGGTTGGACATGTGCCAATGACTTAGCATCTTCTCCAAATAGACTCACAGTTTCCTTGACTATCTGATCTCAGAATGCAAACATCCACATGGCACTATTGTCCATGACCCGGTCCATCTCCTTTTTGGATTTGGCTTGCTCGATCTTCGCCTCTTCCTGACGAACTATGAGTTCTCTTTTGAGGTTACTCCTTGCAAGCTTTAAGCTATCAAGCTCAAGCTGCATTCTCCCCATTTTAGCAGCGTGCTCTTCCTCTTTATGGATTGCCTCCAACATCAAACGATCTTTCTTATGCTGAAGCTTATCTTGAGCATCACGTGATATCTTCAGCTCAGTTGTCATTCTTATTGCCTCCATATACATCATTTCGGCCTCCTATAGTAATAAGTTAAGTTATTAAAACAATAAGTTAATAATAAACGAGAGGTGATCTTTTCCCAAGAATAGAGGATAATACCATAAGAGCATGGCTTAGGCCGTAAGTAATCTTGTCACCTCGAACCAGATCCTTTAGCCTCTTCTTGTCCATGGGTAAAACCATGGCCTTCACGATATATGTGGCCAATTCCAAGTTGGAAAGGTCGACCTCCTCCCCATAAGTCTCTCGAGCATAGTCAAGTATAGATATGCTCAAGCCCGAAGACTCTTTCTCCACCTTGATCCGGGGATGATTCTGAGCCCAGATCGATACCTCTGCTACTGTACCCTCTGTGAGTGTGAGGAGAGGTATCGGCTCCGATCTTGTGGACGGCATCTGTGCAGTTTGAGGAGAAGCAATGGAAGGGGTATCTTTTGAGCTCATCCCTTTGGAGCCCCTTTGGGTGCTCTTATCCAGTGCCTTTATTCTATCTTTGATGCTAGCCATACCTGTAAAGAGCAGAGAACGATGTTATACTTTCTATATACAGCCAAGATTAAGTGCATAAAGAAATATATACCGCGTTCGGGGTTCATGCGATTCCCTACGGCATCTAGCACCGTTTTCGAATACCAGTTTTCAACTATGTACTTGGCATCAAATATGTCATTCTGAATAGATTTAATTAAACTTTGTACATGGTAGGCTTCCTGATCCCCTAGAGGGGAAAGATCATTCCCCTTGATTGAAGAAGCTAATCTATTCCATTATTGTGGCACCTCGGTAAGGGAGGGATGGGTGACCACAAAGAATCTTGACTTCCGTGTTCTTTTAAGAGAAGAGGAGAGACTGAACATCTTCTTATTCCCTTTAGCCTATAGATGGATGTGGTTGAACCTTCTGTTCGACATCATCCTATATAATTCTAGAACTTCCCTTACGGTGAGTTCGAACCCCCTATGTGATGCTAGCATTTGTAGCCCGTGAAGGACCCTTCAGGCGTTGGGATGCACTTGGGTGATGTTCATCCCGTGAACACTTAAAAACATGATGTCCATATTAGATATTGGAAATCTTAGTCCTGCTGCCAGATCCTATATATAAATGACTCGACCATCGCCTTCTGGTATTTTTTTTTTGCCTATACTATAGTCTAACCTAGGGGGATGGAGGAAGTAAGGCTCGAACCCGGGTCTCCCCGGTAAAGGAGTGCGCTGCCAACCACTATGCTACATCCATTGGCTTTCGCCTTCTGGTATTTGATTAGCCCCTTTATTGGGGTCGGGCAAGGATACAAAAAAAATTTCTGGGATCTTGTAAAATATTTGTATTTCCTTAAGATTCACCTGAGTCAAACAGCTTGGAATCTCATCTATTAGAGGTGTCTGTGTTTTCTTCATTCTAGACCCCTCACCGAGGGTTCCACTCCTAGATTGGGGATGAGTTGGCTTGCTGATGTTGGTACCAACCATTTGTTTATAATGCAGACCTTTGTGGGGAACGATTGCAAGAGGGTGGATGACCCCTCGGTGGTCGAAAGGGCCTGAAGTGTGACATTTTATCCTTTTCCTAGAGAAGGGTGGGTCTCATTAGACTCTTCGAATTCATCTACTAAAGTATAGGAATTTCTAAACCTAGACACTGATGGGTGTCAAAACAACCAAAAATAAATTAACCTACTCTAAAGATTTTGTATATAGCAATGAGCAGGGTCGATCCCATAAAGACTGGTCAAGTTTATTCCTAAAGTGCTAGTATAGAAAAGTGGGGGTTTTGAATTGATGAAAACAAATAAAATTTAATAAACGTAGCAGCAAATTAGAATTAAAAACAATGAAAAACAAACACAGCCAAGGATAATTCGTGGTATGAAGTTCACATGGATTGATCATCGACTCTGGAATAACTCTTAAATTAAATATTACAAACAAGTTATAGACAGAAAGTACGACGATCCAACGAATCTTTTCTTAATCTTAGGTTATTAAGATACGATCTAATAATAACCCCTAATCAACAAACACACTAAACTCTTTTATTTCAGTCACCAGGTAGGTAAGGACAAAATTTACTTACAACAAAACTCTAATTTATTAAAATCATTTTTTCAGAAAAAAAAAACCAAGTTGTCACCTAGCATAAATCAAATGTAAAATTAAACATGTTTGGTCTTCATTTCCAAGTGATTAACACCATAATACAGAATTTAGATTTTAGAATCAAACTTCTAAGAATTACTTGCAAAAATATCAATAGAAAAATATCAAAACCTTAAAATTTAAGAGTTTGCATGGAAGGTTGTTACGCCCTTCTAAAGTTTATAATCAACATATACTTATGCTCTGAGAGATTCTTAAATCTAATCTAGGCAAAGGTAATATAATAAAGGGATATTTACAAAAAACTCCCTATATTTTAGCCAATTCAACAAAAATCTCCCTGTTAATTTTTTTTCGGACACAAATATCCCTGCATTTTAATTCCGTTAACAAAAATGCCCTTTTGTCTATTTTTCTATTAAAATAATAGAAGAAGGACTAAAATGTAAATTTACGGGCTGTTTTGAAAAAACTCAAGAAATGAAGGACTGACATGGCATTTTTGTCATCCTCTCTAACCAAATCCATTTTTAGCGCTCCACCGCCTGCCACCGACACCATCTCAGGCGCCTAAGCTTCGACCACCGTCTGTCACACCAGATCGACACCTTCAAGCTTCGACCAGCATTGTCTATGGCCATATATTTCAAAGCGATCTCGATATGGTTCATCTTCTCTATCCAAGCATCTCCATGACCTCAATTTTCTTTTAAAATTTGGTGTTCTTCATCAATCCAACCTCAATTATAAACAGAGCAATTATAACATCAATTTTGCAGAAAAAAACAGAGTATAAGCTTGAATTTGGGTCAAGCACAAGCGCATGATATATCATCCACTACTACTACCTCATCGTCTTCGTTTACCCAACCGCTAACCCCGCAACAATCGTTAAGAATATTCCACCATTAAAAGACATTATCGGTAGCATCAGTAAATACCCAATCGCCGAATTGACTCCGAACAAAATGGCCGTAGCGAATTTTACTAGACTGAAATGAGGTTTGAATTGCAAAAATAGAGCTTCAACTGATGATAATGGAGGACGACGGGAGGTTTTGGAGGCGACGGGAGGCTCTGGATCGGAGGCGTCGATCCTCCATGTATTGATAGAATGCAGAGAACAGGCAAATAAGGAGATCACGTAAGTCACCCATGATTCAATTTTCCAGAAATCGAAAAGGAGAGGCCATGAACACAAAGCACAGGAAGAAAAGAGGAAAGAGGAAGAAGAACATAATTTTAAAGAAAAAATGCCGAAGAGTCCTTTATTTTTTTAGTTTTTTCAAAAGGGCCTCTAAAAAATTACATTTTAGTCCTTCTTCTGTTATTTTAACAGAAAAATAGACAAAAGGGCATTTTTGTTAACGAAATTAAAATGCATGGATATTTGTGTCCGAAAAAAAATTAACAGGGAGATTTTTGTTGAATTGGCTAAAATATAGGGAGTTTTTTTTGTAAATATCCCTATAATAAAACATGAAATTAAAGAAGCACGCAGTAATTGATAACAGTAAATGTACAATCACCTCTGAAACCCAATAAAACTGATAGATCTCATCAACATATTCAGCAACTTCCAGTTGATTGGAGTTGTAATCTATACATGGCAATCTCTTCTGCTCAATGAATTTGCCGTGCCCTTCTAACAACTGTAAAATAATAGCAGTTACATGAATATACAGTAAATAAGTTTACTTTAAAATTAATACATTGAAGTAAGCCCCGACGGCCTAACCTTTGCCCCTGCTATTAGTGCAAATGTATAAGACTTCCTACGATCAGATATTTTCTTAACAACAAAATCTAATTTCTCTATAGTCAAGTTATTGTTGCTATCATATAGATGTTCTTGATTTGCTTCATGACAAATTCATATCTCTATTTGAAACCCTTTAAAGGAGAAGCCCAACACCCTCAATGAAGGCCCAACCATAACTGGGACAGATTTCATCAACTATTATTTTGCGACTCGCAAGTGCAGTTCTGGTGGGTAACTACTTTGTACACGCTCTAAAACATAAATGTTTTAGCTTTGGAGGGGTTATTAGATGTCGGAGTTTCTTCCAAATGGAACTTTCAGTGTTTTGATGATGATGCACTACTATCTTCTAGCCTTTCATTAAAAATCAGCTAGTAAGCTGATTTCACCGAAAAAGTTCCATTTTTGTTCCTCTCCAACTTCTAACATCATGTCTAGCACGAAACACTAAAGGGACTCACAATATTTGCTCAACAACTTCATCTTCAAAATTATCCTCTAACACTCTTTGATTCCAGCATTCATTTTCATAATCAATAAGCTCGCTTACCATATCTTGTGGTTGAAGTTGTATCCCTTGTGATCTCTCTAATGGATTATCCCCAATTATCCACACAAATTCTTGCTTTGGTATCATCTCTGATTACCCACCGTGAACCTCTTTCCACTACCCACCTTGCCTCGGAAACACTCCTCTATGTTTGACTTGGTCTATGGCCTATTTCTGCCTTTAAGAAAGTAGTTCTTGGAAAGTAATTGGACTTAAAGAATTTGAATAGAAGGGAGTTTTCGTCATTGGTTAGGCACCAACATTTTTTAGATAACATAGCCACATTGAATGTGTGAATATCCCTAAATCCAAGACCTCTCTTAAACTTTGGAGCACATAACTTTCTCTAACTTATCCAATGGATTCGGTGCTCTTCCTTTCTTTGACCTCACCAAAAGTTTGCCATAAGAGAATTTATCTTTCCACATATCTCTTTTGAAATCATAAAGCAGCTCATTACGTAAGTTGGAATGACCTGTATAACCGATTTTAGCATTACTTCTTTCCTAGCTCTAAAAAGAAACATTTCCTTGCAGCTACTACCTCCAGTTTTTTCAATTGTATACGTTTCCGATTTTGACAAATTTTTTCAATTCTTTACGTTTCCTTTTTGGGTAAGTAGGTTTAATTGTTTATTATTATTTTTGTATTGGTATTGGTGAAAAAGTAAGTGTTGTAAAGGGTTGATAATTGTTTAGTATTATTTTGTATTGGTATTAGTGAAAAGTAGAGTTGTATTGGTATTTGTATTTTTAGGGTGTAAAGAAATGAAAAAATTGGAGGTAGTATTTATATACACTTGTTTGCCAAAAATAACGAATATTTATCCTAACGGCACTTTGTTTTTAAATTTCGACAATATACTATTTTCATCTTAATATCTTGTATGCCGTAAAAAAAAATATTTTGTACAATATTATTATTATTTTTTGTTTTTGTAATTTTTTTGGTCTAAAGTGCTCTATTGTTCCTATATTTTGTGTTTGAAGGTAACCTCTCATTATCTTTGAACTACCTTTCTATAGTCGACACATATAACTCCTCGAAGGCAATACTCTAACTTTAAACACACGTGTTGGCTCAATGCAATTATCCTAATTAATAGTAATTAAAAATCAATTAATTAGTTTCACAAATAATCTAATATAAATTGATTTTAGAATATGACTTGAATAGTTAGAGTGATGCACCGCTCTAACTTGAGTTCAGGATTTGAATCCTAATAACTTAACTAAATACTTAATTTACCGTTAAAAAAAATTGAATTCAACCTAAAAAACTAAAACCTAAAACTAAAGTTTATAAAAAAAAAAAACAAAAAAACCAAAACTAAAGTTTAAAAAAAATAACCAAATATAAAATTGACTTTAGAAAAAATCTATTTTAGTCTAAAAATTAAAATTATAGATGAAACACACATATCATCTAAACTAACTAAAATTAATTATGTGCTGTATTTTTTTTCAAGTTTGAAAGAGAATTATGTAGTGTAATTTTAGAAGGTTGGTTTAACTTGAAAAAATTAAAAATTGTCAAGTTTACAATCTAGTAATTAATATTGTGAAATTAAATTGACCCAAGTTATAAAATACAATTATTTAAGGTTTTGAAAATGTAAAGCCTTATACAGGGAGTTCACGGCGGTGAGGTCCTGATAGTCTCGTGTCCTATAAAACTCAAATGCCCTAAAATTTCGGAGCCCAAAAGACCTTTGGATTCTCGGAATCTAACAGCTTATGCTGGAGGGAGGTCAGGGTCGAATGGGCGACCTCATCCCTTGCCCAGGTAAGAGCGACCTCTCCTTTGGCCCAGATAGGGGGCGACCTCACCATTATCTCAAGTAAGGGTGACCTCTCCCTAGCCTAAGTGTGGGCAACCACACCCTTTGGAGGGTCTTGAATATGGAGAAGGCTTACAAGTAGAGGTAGCTTAGGGGCGACCTTTATTTGGTCATGTGACCACTACTAAGGAGAGTAATCTCTCTCCCATCCTTAGGCACGGATGACCTGTTGGTAAGCTTGGGTAAGGACTTAGCTAAGTTCAGTCAAACGACCTCCTTTTAAAGACAAATTCTAGACAGTATCTCTCTTGAGACCATTTGGTATGTCACTTTTTGAGAAGGTGTCCTACGATTATATTTAAATATTTTTGTTTAATATAAAAGTTTAATTTCAAAAAACCTTATTTGGACACAAAATTAATCAATAATAATATGGACTACATTGATCAAATTGTCCTAAATAAAAAAGAATGAGTGAGTAAAAAGGTGAGAGAAATTAAGGGGTCAATTTGAACATTCTCCCAAAATATTTGTATAGTTTGAGGGCATAAATGTAATCGAATTTTTGAAAGCTAGAAAAAAAGCGGGCTCTCTCTCCTCTTCTCCGCTGGTGTCTGAAAACTTGAGAAGACACTTTCTCTCTCTAAAGATCTTCTTTAATTGCTGTAATGTACTTTGCTTCTCGCTCTTTTAAATTCCCAAACTCTTTGCTTTCAGAATCAGTATTTTAGGGTTTAAGAAACGGAGCATAATGGTTTCTGCCCAGGTTATTTCGCAAGAACTACGATAATTTCCAAATTATTGGTCCAGGTTTTCTTTTTTCGTTCGTACTTTTTTTTTTTTTTTGAAGTTGTGTTATCTTATAAATGTTTTAGGTAAAAGCTCAAACAGGCACTAATCGAGTCACTAAAGGTGAGGGTTTCATTAGTTTTCTTTCGGTAAATTTCATAATTAAGAATTCCGTTCTTTTAATTTTAATTTTTTTTCCCGATGCAGTTGGTAACGGTAGGAGTTTTCAAGTTTATCTAGAAAAAGAAAAGGTTAAGGTTGATGCCATTTCCAGCAGCAAGTAAGTTTAATTTTTGTTTATTCGTTCAAAAAAGTTTAATTTTTGTTTAGAATTTTTTTTTTTTTTTTTTGTAATGTTGTTTGTGAATGAAATTCTATAGAAGGGCATCTGGAAAGCTTAATAATGGTCCTAATATGACTACTTCAAGTGATGCTAAGGTAGTTTCATTTTTTCCCCTAGGGTTTTTGCAATATTGGTTGTGTTTTTGGCAAGAATGTATAATCAATTTTAAGAACAATCAAGTGTGCTGCACATTTTAAGAACTTAATCATATATACACTTCTATTATGAAGGGGCTAGTGAAGTTTGCAGAGAAGGGGAGCAAAGACAAGTCTGTTAAATCTGGTATTAGTTTAAGTTTGATTATCTAGCATTATGCAATTGATTTGTTATTTTGCAAACTATTGTTGTACTCTTATATTTCTCGTTTTCAGCAAATCCAGATCTCAAGGTTAGAAGAAATGCATTGGTTGATGTAACTAATGCCCAAAGTAGTTTCTCGAGGACTAATAAGTGTGATGGCTCCAATACATTGTGAGTGTCCCTATTTGCACGAGCTTGCATCATTATATGATAATGAGATGAGTATTTACATGCACTGTATTGATATGTAGAGTTTAAGTGATGGTAGGATCTTTATGCTCTTTGCATTGATCAGAGTTCCTAGATTTTTATTCCTTTGACATTTTGTTTTCTGGAAATTGAAAGAAAAAAGGAGATGTTCTATTATATTTTATAATGGATTATTAAAACTAGTAAACTACGTATGAAGTGGATGGGGCCATATGTTCCTTTCTATTTTTGTCATTTTTACCTTTGGAAAACAAGCAATGTTTGCTATTTTGGTTAAAGATAGCATAGAATTTTTAAGGTTAAGAATATATTTTTTCACACTTCATATTTTATTTTTCTTTCAATTATTGTGTTTCTGATTACATTAGTGGTACTTTTCATTTGCATCTGTCCTCTTAGGCTTCCAGTGGGTTCAGAGTCCAGGGCTGTGAAATATTCATCGAGAAAATGTACAATTTCAATGGTATGGAAAGCCAACGAGTGGTATATAGTGTGTAATATATTTGATTTATTTTCACATTTACTGCAGTTTAGTCTTTCTGTTCTCTGCTCTTCAATTTTATTTAGTATATTTCTCTAGCCTGTTTGATTAGTGATACCATAGCAATGATAAAATAATCCTCTATGTTTTTCCTTTTCCTTTTCCTTTTCTTTAATGCTGCATGTTGTGAAAATTAGCATATGATCTACTTTGAGCTTCTATAATCGGTAATGCTTTCTTCAAGCTTCAACCAAGAGCTTTCTTACTAAAATTTGCCTTCTTGTACTTATGGTCCTACTTCAATATTGAAGGACTTAGCCATTTGTGAGTTTGCTTAAAAAATTTTGGCTGAATAGTGATAAATTGTTTTATGGCTGTTAAATATCATGATTATTGCCTTTTTTTTTTGCCATCTTTATGAAGTACCCATGGTATTTCTTTTTTCCAACATAGGGAAGAAAGAATACAAGTCAACGGATGAGTGACTTTTGTGCAACAAGGAAAGGTGACTAACCTTAGTATTACAAGGATTCCTTTTTTTTCCCCTTTTTTTTGCATTATTGCATTGGGTTGTAACAGCTTTTGGGCAATAGGTGTTAAAGATTTCAGTGGCTCTTCAGAAAATAAAAAGACCAATGTCAAGAATCCTAGCTGTGGATTTGCAGTTAAAAACCAAAGGTTTGTTCTTTTAACTGTTATCTACACTGAACATTTGCCCCTCTAAGATAGGACAGAAATCTTCTTGTACTGATGCTGCCTTTTGCAACTCTCTTATGCAGACATATGTTTACTGAACTTCATTTGAAAAACGTTTCTAATATATTCTTTTACTTGTCAGGAGTCCAAGGAATTCACTAGTGTCAATGAGGTTTGTGAGTTTGTTCTTTATTTTTGCTTCTGCAATGCAATGATAACACATTGTTGCTTGATATTAATTCTCTTTTGTTATCTATTTTTACTTTCAGGAAGTCTAGATCAGTGTTAGTGGCAGCAAATCAACGAGATACAAGTAAACTAAAGGTGGTTATCTTATATCTACTTCAATGCTTGTGTGTAATTTTGGACCCCTTTTTCTTGATTAATTTTTCTCAGTTTGGTTTTATCTGATTTTGACCCCTTATACTTTTTCAACTTTAATTTACACGTAGATCAATCATGAAGGTTCAGAGAAAGCTAAGAGAAATAGTGGGCATTCTGGTAAGATGCTGCCTTTAAACTTTCGGTGCTGTATAACCCATCAGTTCACTGAAGGAGATGGGTGCGTATTATTCCTTTTACATCTTTTAGCTAATTTTTCCTTCAGGTAAATTTAAAATGAGTGAGGTTGCACTACCTCAAGTAAGCACTCGTAGGAGTTGTATATGGAGGAGTAGAGTCAGTGATGGCTTCTTGACAAGGTGAGCCACAAAATCTGTCAACTGCTATATCTAATTTATCATTCTGCAGTTCTAGATATTGTAACTTGTTATTTGGCTTGTTTGAGAAATTATAGCTGTGTTTCTTCAACTCCATTTTTTTAATCTTTTCTTCGTGCTCCTCTTAGATTGAACCTGAAATTATACTTTGGAAACCATGGCTGAATACCACTAATACAGTAAATGATAAACCTTTGAAGCATGCTTAAACTTTATTCCTCTTGTGATTCATTTGCCATTAATTTTTTTTTCCCTTTGATGCACCATCATATCTTAAGATCACCAGCCATAGCATAACATGGTAAAGAAAATTACATAAAAATTAGATCATAACAATAATTGGTTAACCCTGATTGACATATTTTTAAACCAAATCCGATTCTGACCAGCAATGAACCAATCATTTTTTTTTTTCCAATTTTGTTGATTGAAAACCTGAAAATGGCAGAATTCGGTTCAATATCCTTTTCACTGAATTTGGGCCTTTGCAAAAATAAAATTGCCCAAATCAAATAGTAGAATTGATCTTTAAATTGTATGCAGTTAATTTATAGTACCTTGTTGAAGCAAGGGTTAGATTAAATTCATGGCTTCTTACAAGATGTGATTGTTCAACAATGCGAATAATTTGTTTGCATATTTATGATGGGTTCTCAGGAATCAAACAGATGTGAATGCTCATGATCGTTCCAGAAAAGTTATCATGGTATGTCTCGTTTCTATTTTCCTTCTCTGCTCTTTCCATTTCAAATTATTTTCCTGCTCTTTCCATTTCAAATTACTTTCCTTTGTTTCTTTTCAACTAGTTCCAGTTCACGTTTGGTATAGTAGTGTAGCGTAATAGAGCAACTTCATGTGTTGTTATTTATAATTGGTTTCATTGACAACAATTGTCTTTGAACTTTGTAATGCATAGTACGTACATGAGTACATCTTAGTTCTTATACTATAGAAGAAAAAGTTTTAAGGATTAATTGTAATTGAAGTCTTAAATTGTTTTTGAAGAGTTCAAAATAAAGAGTCTTTAGTTTCAATATGTGTCAATTCTATAATCGTATAGAGAGAAAATGGGAACGAGTGATAGTTGTTAGAGAGACCAAGGATGGTTGTGAAGTACTATATTCCGTCCCGTTAGATTTGGTGGGCTTGTGGTATCATGGGCTTGACAGATTTGGTTGGGCCTTCATTGAGAGTGTTGGGCTTCTTTTTTAATGGGTTTCAAATAGAGATATGAAAGGGACAAAGTCCCATGATGGAAAGAAATGAAATAGAAGAAGGGCTTATAAGTATGAAGGTGGAATAATAAAAATGGCTTAAGCCTTTTTAGCAAGTCCACTAATTTGATGCCCATTAGAGAAGCCTAACACCCTCCATGAAGGCCCAAGATATGCCAAGCCCATGATCACATTGGCCCTTGGAATTCTAACCCACTACCTAAATAGAAATGAATTTAAATATTTATATGAACATAGTGGCATAAGAATTGTTAATTTCAGGGGTGTGGCTAATCTTATGCTTTGGCTTTTAAAAAGGAATTCTAAAAAGTAGCAATTTGTTGCTTTTATTAAACAGCTTCTAAGTAAAACAAAATTGCACACAAACATGTAAATAAATGGCGTTTAAGCTAAAAAGTGATTAAAAGCAATTTTAAGCCTGGCTAAACTCCCTCTCAATCTGACTTAAATGTTGAGCTCAGCAGGACATTATCTTACTACTAGATGATCTTATGCTATATCAATGACATTGTTGCCATATTGCTCATTACTGTAATCCGTGATCCAGCCTGCCCTAAAGACTGCAGTGAATGCTTCGAATGCTCGTAGGACTTCAAGATCCAAGTGCACATCAGCTGCAAACAAATCCATAATCACTGTTGCACTATCATCTGGGAGAAAAGAAGAATCTGTGGCATCTCATTCAAACCACATTCCTCCTGTAATTGTTTGTCATGCAGCAAATCAAGAACCTCCATTTGACAGCAACAATAACTTGACTACAGAGAAATCAGATTTTGTTGTCAGGAGAAAATCTGATCGTAGGAAGTCTTATACATCTGCACTAATAGAAGGGACAAAGGTTAGGTCATTGGGGCTACTTCAATGTATCAATTTTAATGTAAACTTATTTACTGTATATTCATGTAACTGCCATTATTTTGCAGTTGTTACAGGGGCATGACAAATTTATTGAGCAAAAGAGAGTGCCATGTATAGATGACAACTGCAATCAACTAGAAGTTGCTGAATATGTCGATGAGATCTATCAGTTTTATTGGGTTTCAGAGGTGATTGTACATTTACCGTTGTCAATTACTGTGTGCTTCTTTCCTTTCATGTTTTATTATACTATCTTTGCCTAGATTAGATTTAAGAATCTCTCAGAGTACAAGTATATGTTACTTTAGAATGGCGCTACAACCTTCCCTGCAGACTCCTAAATTTTAAGGCTCAGATATTTTTCTATTGATATTTTTGCAAGTAATTCTTAGAAGTTTAATTCTAACATCTGAATTCTGTATTATGGTGTTAATCACTTGGAAGTGAAGACCAAACATGTTTAATTTTACATTTGATTTATGCTAGGCGACAACTTGGTTTTTTTTTTTTTCTTTCTGAACAAATGATTTTAATAAATTAGAGTTTTGTTGTAAGTAAATTTTTTGTCCTTACCTACCCGATGACTGAAATAAAAGAGTTTAGTGTGTTTGGATTATTATAATGAAGCCAATAACTTAAAAATGTAAATAAATTTTTTTAGTGATTTAACATTTTCTAAAATTTTGATGAATATGGGAGTTTTACTTTTCATTTTGGTCCTCCCCTCAAAGTAAATGCCCAGCTGTGGCATTGATGTCTACATGCAGTATATTTCTGGAGTTTTGCATGCATCTTCTTGATTGATTAACCATACTTGTTAATTATTTGGATCCTATATAATGCTATGGATATCATAAAACCCCCTTTAATGGGATTTTTCAAAGTTTAACTTTTTTCAATTTATTCAAATCAACTCTTTTTGTCAACTTATACTTTGGAAAAGATTTAATCCTTTTTTTTTATATTTTAGTTTTCATGGTTGAAGGCATGCAAAGTGCAGTGGTGTTTGATTCCTATTCTTTTGAGAATTTTGTTCAAAGTTGCCCATGATCTTATTGATAATTAAAGATCCCCTATTTTTTTTTGTATCTTTTTATTTCTATATTTATCATCTTTTGTCACCCCTGACAGCTGGTCATTTTTTTTTTAATTAAAATTTCACTTGTAATTGCAGACACAAGATATTTCTCAAGCAAATTACATGTCAATTCAGAAGGACATTACTCCTCAAATGCGGGGCATATTGATTAATTGGCTCATAGAAGTACGAAACAATTGATTTGAATTTAGTTAATCACTTTCCTCTCATATATAAATGTAGTTCTTGTTTCTTATGATGACATGTTTGCTATTTACTTGTTTGTAGGTGCATCTCAAATATGTGCTAATGCATGAAACACTTTATCTCTTAGTTAAAGTGTTGGATCAATTTCTTTCACAAGTCCAAATTAGGAAGGTTGACATGCAGTTAGTTGGTCTTACATCATTACTGTTGGCATCAAAATATGAGGACTACTGGGCTCCTAAGGTAAAAATTAATTTCAAATTTGTAATTTTTTATTTTGTCCTTTTTTCTTAGTTGAATCAGATTTTGTTACTTTAAAAGCTTACCTATTTTTGTTCATTTCAAATGCAGGTCAAAGATTTGCTTAGCATCTCAGCTGAGCAATACACAAGGGGTCAAATGCTTGTTATGGTATGTATTAACTAAATGTTATTTGCTCTCTCTTAATTAGAGTTTTGATTTTATTAAATAGTTCTGGTTGTTTTCTTTTTTCAGGAGAAGGAAATTCTTAAGACGCTAAAGTTCCGTCTAAATGCTCCCACTCCGTATGTCTTCATGTTAAGATTTCTCAAGGCTGCTCAATCAGATGCAGAGAGTATGCCGCGTCTCTCAAAAGTAATTCTACTTTTTTCTTTATTTAATAAAATATTGTTGCAAAATGCTCCTTAGTTGAAACCAGTTCAGATACCTGAATTTTGTATTACAATACAATATTAAGATTCAACATTTAATAATCAGTTAATCAATAATCTTAGAAGATAAAATAATCCAACTGTAGTGGATCACATCCAATGGCAATTCTAAGTTCGCTAATACTCTGAATTATTCACTGCCAGCTTAAACATCTGGCATTCTACCTTGTTGAGCTGTGCTTGGTGGAATACGAAGCTTTGAAGTTCAGGCCTTCAATGTTGTGTGCAGCAGCCATCTATGTTGCTAGATCTACCTTGCAAATAGCTCCACCCTGGACTCCTCTGCTTGTCAAACATGCACGCTATGAAGTCTCCGAAATCAGGTATTCATTTATGAAGATTCATTTTCTAGTGATAGCTTTTTGATTTGATCATTTCCCTTGAGAGCTAAGGCATGGTTTCAGAAAACGTGAACAATATTATGTCCGTCTAGATTTCTTTCATCAAAGGCTTAGGTGTTTTGAACCTTGCAAAACCTTCAAGCAAGAAAAAAAAATTCATTGTTTATTATGCATAAGAAGATTATGTATAGTTCTAATTCTGCCCTTTTTACTCAATCCTCTAACGTTAACTAAGTAAAATAACATAATAGTAGCATTAAGCAAAATTCATTCATAAATTATTACATAATATTCATAATATATAATTAAAAAGTTAATCCCTAAAAGAAAAGCAAACTAGGTTCTGTTTAGGTTTAGGCTGACTTTTAGAATGATTTTTTTTTTCCAACAAAGGCAGAATATTTCAGTAATTAAAATAGGAAATACATAAAAATTATAGTTGAGCAAACCTATCAATCAAAAAGCCTAGATGAAGGCACTTCTTTGCTAGATTGATTCATTATAAAAAACTATGTAAGTTTGAAATAAACCTGCATAGTTATGAATAAAGTATTAACCTAGACATTATTACAAATAGTTATTGGTTTTCGTTAATGTTTATCCAAAACTAAAATCAAGAATTAAACAAGTATTGGTTCTGCAAGCTGCTGTCTTATTTCCATAACCAAACCATAACCTTAATGTTTTTTTGTAATCATAATCAAAACCGAAAATAAACCCTAAAAAAATGGCTATTTTGGGGTTGCGGTCGATTGGAACTGCAAAAAACTGATCTGCTGTGAACTGTAATTGGAAAGCAATCTGTGACCCATGCTCATGTTTGCCACTATGTGTGATCTAAATCTTCATCTTGCTTTTTAACATCTTACTTTGACTTTTAAACTGAACATTCCGTCCGTATGGTTTGATTTGAACTGAACTGGCCACATGCCTGTTCCCTGCAATTACCATTTCTTGTTGCATTATTTATCCATAAGTGATTGACAAAAACATCTCCTTCCTAAAAGAACCCCATTTAAGCAGGAAGAATATCTTACTCAAACCATTTCTGTACGAGTTTATATTATCAGTTTCTTTTTGATGATGAATATTGTTGTTCTTAGGGAGTGTGCTAAAATGATACTAAGATTTCAAAAAGGTGCTGCCAAGTCGCATTTGAAAGTAACATATGAGAAATACACAAGACCAGATTTCGGCAGCGTAGCTGCACTAAAGCCCTTGGATGAGCTGCCATTTTGATTTTGGCTGTGGATATATATATATATATGTTTTCAACTGACGAAAGAGGTAAATCATTTCCCTTTAAAATTCCTCTGATAATTTTGGCAAATGGAAAGAAGTTTTAAGTGCTTCTTGTTACTTGATATTGCTCTGCAGGAACTAATCTACTATCCTAGGCTAAGTGGGGAAATTTTGAACCCTCTCGAGAATATGGATGGAACTGCTTCTGATCCTATCACTTGTCACTTACAAATACATGTATCTGAAACTAATTGTGTGGTTGTGTATATTTTTGTTTCGTTATATCAAACATCATTTCTGTGCTTTCTGTTAATTTGCAGGGGACCTAAAATTTAAATTTAGCTGCAATCACATTTTAATATGATGAAACTGAAAGAAAACTTGCTAAAAAAGATTAATTAGGTTAATTGGTTTCAAAAAAAATTGATGAAACTGAATGACATTTAACAGCACTGTTTTTTTTTTTTTCACATAGATATTCTAATCTCCCGAACCTCAGGTTATATGAAAGAGATGCTTTACCACTAAGCTGCACTTTTGAGTTTAGCACTGTGTTTTTAACTTTCTTAAATATACTATTTCATCCTTGATACGTGTATCATATTATTACTTTGTCCTTCGCAGGGGTCAAAATTACTTGCGTTCCTATAGTTTGTGTTCAAAAGTTACTTTTTCACGATTGACATACTCTTGACTTGACTTTAATTGATTGGTTACAATGCTCCTAATTAGTTAAGTAATTAGTTTAACAAATAATCTAATATGAATCAAATTGTACCTAAATAACTGAAACCAAAAGTTAAAGCTTAAAACATGAAGTCAAATATCTATTTTAGTCCAAAAATTAAAATTATAGATGTAAAACATGCATCACTTAGACTAATTCAAATTAATTGTGTACTGTAATTTTAGAAGATTCGTTTAACATGAAAATTTTAAAAATTGTCATTGTTTATTTGGTTTAGGTTATAGCAATTAATATTGTAAAATTACATTGATTCGAGTTATAAAATAAAATTATATTTAAATATTTTTATTTAATATTTTTTTATCAAAATAAAGCTCTCACTGAGTGGAATTATAATATGGTCTTATCTTCTTCATCTGATCATCAGAAAATGGAGACTTTTGCATTTGAAAATATTAGGGTCGCATGACTTGTATCCATGACTAGCGAGTATTTTCCTATCTGGTCAATGGACGAAGACTCCAAGAGTACCAAAGGAATCCTCTTCTTTAGGGTGTTTTGTTTTTTGTCGATCATCCAACCGACCCTAGAGGTCCTTAAATCGATGGATTGTTCTTCATCAACAACTATGGGATTTCTAAGGTTTTTTTTGTGATTCATCTCTACTTTGGCCTCTAATCGTCGATGTTAGTGGAAGCAGAAGGGTCACCAACGTATGAGCTATCTCTTGGTGGCCTTGATTCAGCGGTGGAGGTGATTATGAAGCCAAATTTCCGACTTCGTTTAAGGAAGAAGATGAACTTTAAACTAAATATATATCTTAGTCTTTGAAATTTATTTTTTTGACGGAAAATATTCGTAATTTTCAATTTAATCATCAAACTGGTCTTAACCGTGCAATTCCCACAACAGATAATGAAAGATTAGGTGAACTTTTTAGTGTAACAAAAGTAAAATAGGGGGACAATGAAAAAATGCAGGAACGTATTTAGTTATTTTCCCTACTTTATATATGAAACATGATGAAAAAAAAATTTTTTTTATGAAATTAATTTTAATTTATTTTCGATGTAATTAAGGATAAATAGTGAAAAAATCCAGCTTCATTAAAATTAAAGTCAACCCAATCAAACCAAAGAATCGGTTCAACTGATTGGGATCGGTTTGACCAAATTGTCTCTGCCGAATTTGTATTTTCCCCTCCCTCAACCCAAATATTTTTGAGTTGCGAACTGAAATAAGAAATCAAAAAGCATCTGAGAGCAGTTGAGAAATGGCGTTCCAGAAGATCAAGGTGGCCAATCCCATAGTTGAGATGGACGGTGAGTTCTCCTTCCAGTTTTCAATTCTGATTTTGCATCTTTTCTTTTGAATTACAATAACTTGTTTGATTTGATGCAGGAGATGAAATGACCAGAGTTATTTGGAATTCTATTAAAGATAAGGTAACAACATTCTTCTCTGTGTTCTTATTGCTCGTTCCAGCAATTCATTCATAGTTTATTTAATTTGCTTTTTTTTTTTTTGGTTAATTCACAGCTTATTTTTCCGTTTTTGGATTTGGATATAAAGTATTTTGACCTTGGACTCCCTAATCGAGATGCTACTGATGATAAAGTTACTGTAGAAAGTGCTGAAGCCACTCTCAAGTATATGCTTTGATCTTAAAAAAATAAATAAATAATTCTCTGATTGCTTGGCTTTGTTATTGTCCATTTCCATGATCAGAATTATGTTTCCCCTGGAATTTTAGGTACAATGTGGCAATTAAGTGTGCAACAATTACTCCAGGTTTTTTCAATTTGCTTATGAAAATTCTGCATATAATTGTCGTCGAATGATTCCAAATTTTTGAAAACTTGTTTCTGTGTCTTGTAGATGAAGCCCGCGTCAAGGAGTTTAATTTGAAAAGAATGTATAAGAGTCCGAATGGAACCATTCGTAACATTATAAATGGTGAACATTCATTTTCTTGCTTTTTCTTTTTGGTGGAATTGAAAATCTCTTTGTGCAATTGTTATTTCATTATTTATTTATTTTGTTTGATATTAATTCCAGGTACTGTTTTTCGAGAACCAATTATCTGCAAAAATGTTCCACGACTTGTCCCAGGTTTGATTGATTGTTCTTGATATATGATTATTTGTGATTAACCGGAATGGAGTAGCTATAGTTTTATATTTTATAGGTTGGACGAAGCCAATTTGCATAGGAAGACATGCATTTGGCGACCAGTACCGAGCAACTGACACAGTAATACAAGGGTCAGGCAAATTGAAGCTGGTTTTTGGTAAATATCTCATTCCAGTGATGGCAAACATA
This sequence comes from Croton laevigatus, assembly GCA_949640765.1. Classification (NCBI taxonomy): domain Eukaryota; kingdom Viridiplantae; phylum Streptophyta; class Magnoliopsida; order Malpighiales; family Euphorbiaceae; genus Croton; species Croton laevigatus. The sequence continues at coordinate 33,523 of CATIWJ010004142.1, read as the reverse complement.
AAGTTTAGGTTCTTTCTTTCATTGTAATGTTTTGTATCTCATTATCTGAAGGCAATAAAAATTTCTGCAGTACCAGATGGACATGGTGAGAAAACAGAATTTGAGGTATTCAAGTTCACTGGGGCCGGAGGTGTAGCATTGTCCATGTATAACACTGACGAGGTTCTCATGCCTTCCTTCCTGCTAATTAATATTGACAGAAAATTAGTGTTTGTTTCTAGAAATTAATTAATAATAATTGGTATCTGACTATATGTCTTGCAAAACAGTCCATTTGTGCATTTGCTGATTCTTCAATGAGCATTGCTTATGAGAAGAAGTGGCCTCTTTATCTCAGCACAAAAAATACGATTCTTAAAAAATATGATGGAAGGTATTTCCTTATCTTGCCTGGCATTCTCCTCCAGTCTCATTTCTGTTTTTTCTTGGTAAGATCCTGCTTATGCTGATAGTAAAATAGGTTTTAAAATATACGTGGTAGAAATTCATTTCTGATACATAGTCAGAGAGAGCTCGTACCAAGGAATATTTTCTGCCACAAACATATGTTTGATTATGCTTATGGCACTAGAATATTTCCCTTTTTCTTCGGCATGGATATCTCATTTCTGTTACTTCTTATCCCTGACGGTTGACTTCATTTTGACTTTTCTTGAAGATTCAAGGACATATTTCAGGATGTTTATGAAACTCGATGGAGATCCAAGTTTGAGGCAGCGGGAATTTGGTAAGTTTTCTATCTATCTAGGTAGTAGGTCATCCTTTTTTAGTAATTTGCAACTGTCTTACATTGCTGATTCTCTAGGTATGAACATCGTCTTATCGATGATATGGTTGCTTATGCTCTTAAAAGTGAAGGAGGTTACGTATGGGCCTGTAAAAATTATGACGGAGATGTTCAGAGTGATTTCTTAGCCCAAGGTTTGTTTTGGAATTTTTAGTTTTCAGTGGCTGTTGTTGCCTAGAATTTTTTCGCGTTGATTGAACATATGTTTTCACTGGATCAGGATTCGGTTCTCTTGGACTTATGACATCCATTCTGGTATATATAAATATATATGCTACGTTCAGCAATGTCTTATGTTTCCAGTTGTATACAATTATTCCTTGAAATTTGGGTTCTAGGTATGTCCTGATGGAAAAACCATTGAAGCTGAAGCAGCCCACGGCACTGTTACCCGTCATTACAGGGTTCATCAGAAAGGAGGGGAAACTAGCACAAATAGCATAGCATCAATTTTTGCTTGGTCTCGAGGCCTTGCACACAGGTATAATATTATTATTAGTTATTTGAATGCAATTTTTACTCGTTTTGAAATCTCAAATGAATTTCATCCTAATTATTTTTTCAGGGCAAAGTTGGATGGTAATGCTAGACTTCTGGATTTCACTGCAAAACTTGAAGCGGCCTGTGTTGGAACTGTCGAGACAGGGAAGATGACCAAGGACCTTGCCCTACTTATCTATGGGCCAAAGTAAGAAATGAGAAGAGAATGATTTTATTAGCCATTTGCTTCTGCTCTTATGAGTGTAAATTTATACTTGTGTAGGGTTGCAAGGACTCGGTACCTAAATTCAGAGGAGTTCATTGATTCTGTCGCAGAGGAGCTGCGAACGAGATTGTATGGCAACTCAAAGTTGTAAACTCCAGGATTCATCCTTCTAAATAATTTTCATGATCAAAGTGTGGGCCCAATCATTTATGGGTGTTTGGCATGGCTCTTAAGCCGTCTTAAGCAGTCAGTCATTTACATGTTTCGAATAAGTGCTTTTTTTTTTTTTGAGCCAAAAGTAGAAAAGCACAGGCAATTCCAAACATCCTCTACCAAAAGGAAATACTGAATAGCTTAATAACGTAGATATGATTGCTAAGGATGGTCCAATATTGAATTAACAAGTATCTCCTCTTACTAAGTTATGTATTCTAATCCATGATTCAGATTTAGTTGTTTGTTTCATTGTTGGATTGGAAAGTAAAATAAGCTATCAATTACCATTTATGTACAAACTTGATGCGTCTAAGATTAGATATTGCAATGGATGATTTTCTTCAGAGTAGATGCAGTCTTCAAACAATTTGAGAAAAAAAAAAAAAACTTTGCATTCCATGCATTGCTTTTTGTTCTTTAATTTTGATGAGAGATTTTTGGTATGTAAGACTGCAACCCTTGAGGATGCTATCTCAAATTTAAGTAATCTATTGCAAAATTTGAAGGATATGAATATTCAGATGGATACTGAAATTTTCAATTATTTTATCAGGATATTTTTTATTGTTTGATAGAATGTTGAAGGATTTTTCTTTATTTTTGAGAGTAATTGATTTTCAATTCCTTCCCAAATTTTAATTTACACACTAATCCATATTTGAAATAGGCTTGAACAGTAGATTTCATGAAAGATTATTGGGAAATTATACATTCTAGCACATTTTCTATTTTTTAACTGAAAAAAATAGCACTTTGACTTTACTATTTAACAATAATAGCACATTTTGTGTCATTTTACATATATAACCTTTACTTTAATTATTATTATTATTATTCAAAAAAAAAAAACATGAAAAGCAAAAACAGTTACTGAGGTGACTCGACAACGTAGAGATGATAACGCTGCTACCGCCGTTGACGGCCAAACCACCACCACCACCAAATCGAAGCCTGGAAGCCAGAGACTCCACGAACACTAACAGCAGCCCCAATAACAGCCTGTAACGGTGGAAATCTTCACTTGAAGTTTTCATTTTGAAGCTTTTCGAGCAATTTTCAAGGCCTTTCAGTGATTATTTACAAGATCTAAAGGCACCATTGGATTCCTCTATCCAAAAGCTTCAATTTGATGTAGCAGTTTGCTCTGATCTATGTCATTTTTTGGTGGCCAAAAAGAGTGAAAAAGATTGTATTTTTTATTTTTCAGCCGTACATGGCGGAGTTAAGAGAAAGTAATGTCATATTTGGAATCTACGAGTCAAGTGCTTTTCAATGACATATCATTTATTAAGTTTCATCACTATTGTAATTTTTCAATAATCTGCGGCGGCTAGGGTTTATAAGATGAAGAAGATAAAGATAACCTGGCTATTTTAGGGTTTCTATTACATTTACTGAATTGTATTTATGTTTACTGAAATGTTTTTACATATAATGAATTGTATTGATATTTACTGAATTGTATTGACATTTACTGAATTGCATTGACATTTAAGAATCACCAAGCATCAATAAGAATAAGTAATAATAATTTTTATATTTTAGTATGATTCTTTAAGTTTTTATGCATTTTTTATTATATTCTTTAGATTTAATAAGAGTCAATAAGAATCAACAATAATTATATTCTTTACATTCAATATGAATATGGTGGAGAATTAATAAAATTCAATAAGAATTAGTAATTCTTCAATGTTTATTAATTATTATTGAACTTTATTGATTTTTTTTATTGAGTATTATTAATGTTTATTGAAATTTAGAAATCTCTATCACCTTCATCTTCTCCACCGGGTTGAAACCCTAACCGCCATAGATGAGCTGAATTTTTTAACGGTGATGAAACCTAACAAATTATATATTATCGGAAAGCTCTTGACCATAAATTATCATTGAGAATCAATAAAAATGAATAATGATTTTTTAGCATGATTCTGTGATTTTTTATGCATTTGTTGGATTATATTTTTTAGATTCACTAAGAATTAATAAGAGTTAATAATAAGAGTCACTAAGAATCAGTAATGATTATATTCTTTAGATTCAATATGAATATGCAGAATCAATAAGATTCAATAAGAATCAATAATTTTTAATGTTTATAGATTATTATTGAATTTTACTGAATTTTTTTTTATTGAGTATTATTGATATTTATTGAAATTTAGCAAGTTTTGTCACCTTCATCTTGTCCACCGGGTTAAAAACCTAACTGCCATAGATAACCAGAATTTTTCAACTGTAATGAAACCTAACAAATTACATATCATCGGAAAGACGATGAATCTAATTTCGGATCTAAAAAGAATTCGAGATCAGATTTGACTTTTTCTAGGCCTTCCAGTTGCCTATTGCCGAAACTCTGATGCATGTGGAGGTTGCCGTTACCTGGGTTGGTGACTAGCGACGCCGGCTGGCCCATTCTGGCGTTGATCGAAGTTGGTTGCTTGGTGGTGTTGTGCTGTTCGTGATTTTTCAAATTTTTTTTATCTTTTTTTGTAAAAATTAAATTTATTTTTTATTAGAAAGGGGCAATTCTGACATTTTTAGCCTTCTTTTCCCTAATGTGCTATTTTTTTTAATTTTGAAATTTTTGTGCCATATGTTTAGTAACTAAACTTGATTTATGCTATTTGTCTACCACTAAATCTGATATTGTTCAGTGCTTTTAGGTTTGTTTGTCAAAAAAAAAGGGTTAGCGCTTTTAGGACGAACAGCTCAAATCTTGAATGTTCCTAATTTAACATAATTCAAAACATCATTGCAGTTTGTTGGACCTCAACTTTGTAGAACTCTAGTAGTTTAATTGTGGAAGTCAAACAATATTGTAGTTATGGAGATGACTTTTTGTTCATTGCTATAAACATGCTTTTCTTTTCTGCATCCAATTTATTTTTCTGTCTAAACATGAGATAATATCATTTAAACTATTGAAGGGATAGGAGTAAATTTCAGCCCAGTTAGTTAAGGCGTTAAACTTTTCCCGACAGCTCGGGTTCGACTCCTACCTCCCCTCCCCTTAGGATATCTATGTTAAAAAAAAAACTATTGATGAGATTCGGTTATTGGCACCTATTGCTAATTTAGTGGGCAATTACCAATATAATACTTTTTAAGAAATTTATTATCTTAGTAGCACATAAGTTTTAAAAATTAGAAAAATAGCACGTTTCACATAAAATTAAAATATTACAAAACAGACCCTGTAGGTATATTCATCCAGATATGTCAATATCAGTCAATAACCGTTAATAATTTTAAAATTCTTCAAAAATTCACTAGATGATCTGAAAAAATGGTTGTCATGGTTGTCGAGTGGTTTCCGACTTTCACCAAGAAAATCAATCAATGTCAATAAATTTTTATACAAGTCAATAAACGTCAATACAAATAAATAATTAGAAAATCGGTCAACAATAGCCAATACAAGTAAATAAAAGTATATATATATATATATATATATATATAAATGCAAATACAAGTTAATAAAAGTCCATATATGTAAATAATTGTGTAAATAACTGTAAATAGAAGTCAATAAAGTATTTCAGGACAATTCAAGGACTATTTGATAATATGCTCATCTTCTAACACAGGCAGAGGACCAAAAAGAAATTCTCCATTCAAAACTACCCATACCCAATTTCGATAGTAAAATTAGCAACCAAGCATACCAACAATTAGTTCTTGACATGGGGAGTCTAAACATGGGTTCAAAGTCGTCAGGAGGTGGTGGAAGGCCACCAATTAACGTTTGAAGATTTCAGGTCGAATTAACTCGAATTTGATTTCTCCACTTTTGGCTGTTGAACATGGAAGCAAGCCGTATCAAAAGAGTCATCAGAATGAGTACATTCGATTGGTGGTGGTGATTCGTCGGTTCGTGCACCGTGGTAGAAGCGGCGGTCCTCCTTCATCTTCTTGTCAGCAGCATCCATGGAGGCAATAGCACTGTTCAATTTTTTTTTTAAAAAAAATATAAAAGTATTTTGTTTTAAAAGTTTAAAATGCATAAACACAAAAAAGTTAGTTGAAATATTGACAAAATGCAATTTTTTTAATTTTAAATTTATGTGCTAATTATTAAATAGAAATGTTAAAAGTGTGTTATATGCTATAATTTACCAATAAAAAATAAACAACTCACTCAAGTATTGGAAAAATAATCTGCTTAATGTTGGCTAAATTTCATGTGAGGTACATGAAATATGGGAGTTTTTACACATTAATACCTAAATTTTAATTCCTTATTTAAAAGTATCTGGACTTCACATGAATTAGCAGAGAAATCATTTTTGCTGGTTATAAGGTCATCGGCCGGTTGCAAGCTGACGTGACAGATTAAATTTTTACAAATTCATCCCTCATTTCCTCTTCTCTTTCTTTATTTACTAGAATTTGGACTTAGTTAAAAAAAATTTCATAATTTAACGATTTTTTTACAAATTCATGTAAAATTCATATTTTTTAAAAAAAATAAAAAATTGAAGTTTAAGTACTAATGTGTAAAAATTTCCAAATTCAGGTATCTTAAATTAAATTTAGCACTTAATGTTGGATAAAATATTCCTAACATTTGCTTTTTTTTTTTTTGCCCCTCTAAATGTACAATAATATTCAACTTTTTGCTTACATATTTGAGATTTCTTTTTTTTTTCTTTGTGCCTTAGTATTTGATGCAATAATTTTTGTTGCTAAAATATTTTTAAAATAATTATGATCAAGGATAGTACATCTCACTTCCACTAGAATTAAGGGTAAATCTCACTTTCACTAGAATCAAGTCGTGCAAGCAATAAACAATTAAGAGGACTAAGATAGGTAGAGCGATTGGTACAACTTAGGAAATATTATTCTAATGAGTGATAAACAAAATTTTAATTAGGCTTAAAAGATTTAATACAATTCATTATAAATCATACGTAATTGATATTTGAATTTGTGAAATACGTTATAATATATTAATTTATTTTAAAAATTTATGCTCATTGTGTATAGTCAAATAAAGTAAATTTATTATTTATATTTTCAATTCTCTTCAATCAATAATGAAGTTTGTTATTTTTGTTTGTTGATTGAAGGATTTTGTTTCTTGTAATATCTCATTCACTCTTACAAGTTTATTAAATTTGCGAATTGTACAAGTGCGTCTAGTCTTAAATTATATACAGAAGCGATTGATAGACGATCTTTGAAGACCGTGAGTGAAATTTAACAACCCTTCTTTGTCATATTTTTGTTGACTCAACTAAACTTTCGGTGCCCGTATCTTTTGCACGATTTTTCTAGTTGCACCTTAACCTTTGTGAGCAGCCTATTAGACACATCTCCTTTCATTTTCGGCTACAAGTCGACAGGCTTGCACTAGGTGTATGAAATCCATGTGCCGGCCAAGGATCAAACTAGAATTTACCTTGTCTTTCTCCTTTAGACAGGGAGCAAAAGTGAAATTTTCCAATCAAATATCCATTAAAAATTTGGGCACAAAAAATAAGCAAATGAATATACCAAATCGAAACTCTTGTCATAATGAGTCAAAATATGAGTTCAATTTAGACGAACAATTCCTTGTTTTACCGAAAAATAAAAAAAAAATTATCAGACCGTTTTATTATCGATCGTTGAAACTTGAAAACACATTTCCACACCTTTTAGTGGTCAGTTGTGAAATTTGAGGCCACCGATAGTTTACCTAGGTGAAGGCAAGATTCTTGGTATCGTTGGGTTCATTGATCATTGGCCAGAATGAAAGAAAGACTCAAGTTGTCAAAACTACACAAGATCTTAGTCAAGTTTCTGACACCATTTTAGGCTGTTCCAGTGGTTACACAAGGAAATTGAAGGTCGTTTTGAGTTTTTCTTATCAAGACCGATCTTTTGGCAAAGGAAGGGAGGATGTTAGCTTATGTTGGGGGGTGTCACTAGAGCCCACCCATCTCCAAAATTTTGTTAAATTTTCATGTTTTCTTTTCGTTTTCTCTTTTAAATTTCATATAACAAAATCTTACTAAGCCCACTAGCCTAACCAAGTCCAAGAATAACAAAGTGAGAGTGGACTTGTAATACTTCAACTCAGATGTGAAGCCATATGAAATTGTTTTTTCTTTTAATCATATGAAATTGTTTTTAAATTACAATCAATGGTAGTTTTAAAAAGACAAAAAAAAAATAAATAAAAAAAAGAATTGCCTTCTTTAGCGATAGGAATTTGGGAGCCAACGTGAAGAAACCTTCAAATTATTGAAGCACATGTGCAGAGGCACACAACCGTGAGTCCCCAGTCAAAAATGATCAACTAAAACTTATTTTAATTACTGTGTTTTATTTAATTTAATTAATTTTAATTAAAAAATAATTTTTTTTTCTATATTTATCTAATTAATCTATCTGATTGATTAGTTTCGTATTATAAAAATTTCTATTCGATTTAATTTATAATTGAATTAGACACTTTTGCCCATAAATTTTGTAAATAAATTTTAACATTATTTTATTTTTATTACTATTTTTTGAAAAAAAATTAATTAACTGGCAACTTAAATATTGGATTTATAACTTGTTTGAATTAGAAGATATTATTATATTTTTGACAAATTATTTTTTATTAATTTTTTTATCTAACTCACAATATTCTAAGAATAACCCCTTGTTTATTATTTGAATTTTCTTTTTTTTTTTTTAAATTTTATATATTAAAAACTTTTAAAATAAAAGGAAAGATACTTGGAAAGTAAATTTATAAAACCTCAAAGCTCATTTGAAAATGCTAAACATGAAAATGTTCATAAATTACTATTAAATATATTTACAATTTTTAAGTTATTATCACCCCTTGATAAGATTTTTTTGGCATCGTCCTGGGTATAGGATATAATTGATTTTTTGCCATTTTCCGGTGATTAAGAACAAAACACTTTCGGCTAAACTAAGAACCGTATGTTTAAATTGAATCATATTCTGATTGCTCATGACAAGAGTATCGATTTGTTACATTTTTAATATCATCCAAAGGAGGAAGACGATGAAAATTACTGTTTAATCCTCCGCCAGAGCAGAGGGATGTAGCACAAATGAAAGAAGATTTGTTTAATAGGTGGCTTGTAGGGTGACACTAATAATCTTGCCAAAAACTGGCATAGGTATGTATTTGGGTTGTATATTTTAATTTGGTAGGTGTTTTTTTTAGAATGGATGTCAGAGATGTACCATAGATTCAAAGGATGTGGGCTCTACTTGCTGTTTGATATTAAATCACAAAAATAAATAAATAAATTATGGGTATTTGAACCATCAAGCAACCAAGAAAGAGGTCAATAAGAAGAAGCTTTTGGACGCTAATAAGCAGCAGCAGCCGAGACGCAACGCAAGTCGTTTTGTTAGAACAGAAAAGCCCAAAGGGCCCTCTTCACTCAGAGGACCTGTTCTGTTCAATTCGACAGTTGGTCTGGTATTTTCCGTTAGGAAAATAATGGTGGTGGCGCGGTGTTGGAGCTTCTTTTCTTATCCAAAATCAATTCCTCTCACTTCACAACAACACATTTTTGATTCTAAAACTAAAACCCATTTCCGTTACAATCACAGTTTTCCAATTCTTAAAGCAACCAGAAACACCAAATTCACTTGTTTTTCCCAACTGGGTCTTCAACAGATTGCTGAGATTGCTCAAAACAAGGTGCTTTTTCTCGTTCTCAGATTAATTTCTGTCAATTTCTGAATCTAATATAATGATTTTGTTTGAAACAGGTATTGGTAGCTGCTGTTGTATCAGCAGCCATTGGTCAACTCTCAAAGCCATTCACTGCTTTACTTCTATACGACAAAGAATTTGATCTGAAGATTGCGCTTGAGGCTGGGGGCTTACCTTCTACCCATTCCTCTGTATGCGTTTTTATATTTTCACGTTAACTGATTTGATTACTTAAATATTATTAGCTATTTCAATTGATTTGATTATTACTCATTATGTTTATGTATGTATAGGCTGTTGTGGCTACTGCTACTTGTCTTGCTCTTGAGAGGTAATTAATTTCATTGGATTTTTTTTTCCTTTTTGTATTTTTGACCTTAGAATTATATCTTCAATGAATTTCAAATTTTTATGTTTTCTCACAGGGGCTTCTCGGATTCAATTTTTGGCCTTTCATTGGTTTATGCTGGCCTTATCATGTATGATGCTCAGGTATGCAATCCTTGTATTATGTATTTTTTTCCCAAATCACTTGTATTTTCATGAATTCCCTTTCTTGAAATTCCATTGTGATTTCTTGGTCCCTACATTTGAATTGGATTTCGGATATAACCCAGTGTTGTTCTTCTAAGAAAGAAGATATGAATAATGTGAATCAGGATTAGGCTCTTTTGGACTTTCGCTTATGATGTACAATGTTCATTCAATCCAAAGAAAGGAAACAAACTTTTATCACTTTGAAATGGGTTGTACATGGAAATAGCAGAGCAAGCAAGAAGCCTAACTAAAGAGAGGTTGGATTTTTGCATAACTGAAATTTGAAAAGGCGTAAAATTGCAATATTGCATATTGATAGTTTCTATTATAATTTTCCATTGGTAAACAGCTATCAGTACAAAAATTGCAGAATTTTAGTCAATACAGCCATACCCCATACTGCTATGAGAGTAATCTTACTAGTTGCTAAGCATAGATTATCGACCTAAATAAGTTAGATTCACTTAAAATTGGGATTTAATATCGTAGCTATTCTTCAGATGTGACTGGAAATTATTTCTCTCCGATCACTAGAAGATTGAAGCACAACTGCCCTTTGTATCTATATTTATTCTGGTAGAGATTACATGCTCAAGTTCAGTAAGATAGCATACTAAGTGATAATTCAGGACATTGTGATTCTTTCAATGATCACATAAATATGCATATGAAGTTGGTGGATTTTTCTTTTCATGCTTGAAATATATAGCTCCTTTTGGTATTCCTTTTTATAATATCATTCCTATTGCTTGCTTGACATCCTTAAGAAAGATACTTGTTCTTCTCAAAAGGCTGTTTCTCAAGATTGCTTGGAATCTACCCCAACAACACTCCCTTCTTTGTAGTAGAGTTGCAGGATTCCGCTTCGGCCTCGTATTACATTTCCATTCTTCTTGCCTGAGACCTGTGTGTGTCTACTTTGTTTTGTTTTTGTTAATATATGTATTGATATCATTTCATGGGCATAAATGGGTAATTTGCAGGAGTACATGTTATAAAAATTTGTCAATCTGCTGCATAATTGATGCATTTTATTCGTTTCAAATGTGTTTTTCGTACTAAGAATAAACCTTGCTGTGGTTTTCTCTTTAGGGAGTGAGAAGAGAAGTGGGGAAACATGCAAAAGTGCTAAACAAAGTAGTATCCAAAACTAGAAGAGAAGATTTGGTTGATCGTCAACAGCCAAATTCATTCAAATCATCATCAAAGGAGGGAATGCCTTTTGTTCAAAAATCAACAAACTCACCTCTTTCGCTTCAACCAGAAAATAAAACTAGCCGCTTGATGATGCTGTCTTCGCCTAACAAACAACAAGAAGAAGAAACAAGGGAACCTTCCAATGGTTCAGCTTCACTGAAAGAATCAATTGGCCACACTGAGCTTGAAGTAATAGCTGGTGCTGTGTTGGGTTTCTTTGTAAGCTTGGCAGTGAATGCAACTCTATGATCACTAAAAATGATTTTGCAAAATGCAAATTTTTTTTTTCTAGTTTTGTCCATTCAATTCTTCAAATTTTTATACGTCCACCCACCAAAGTGAAACTATATGTATTTCGTAATTAAAATCATTTCGATAGACTTTCAAATTTTATTTTTATCATTAACCAAATGTGGCATCGGAGGTTGATTCAGAACAATTGGTTCATTTCCTAGCTTTATGCTCATCTCATTGCTAGCTATATATATCTTGCAATGATCCATAAATACAAGAAGTTCTCATCATGCCTCAAATTAAGATCCACCATCCATGCTATGGATTAGATACTAGATGGATTAGAAATTTGGTATAATAAAAAGTATAATATTTTATGAATGTAATAAATAGCGATATTTGAAAATTTTAATGTAATAAACAATAGAATATTTTATACATGAAGTATATAATTGACCATTTAAAATTATTAAAATTAAAAAATGTTCCCAACAGCTCCCTAATCTAATCAAATAACACCCCAATAAGAAAAGGGAAATCTCAGCAAATACTACCTCTGGTTCATATTATCCTATTAATAGGGAAAATTTTCATTTTGGGCATTCTAAAATAATGCAGAAATTTTCATTTTGGGTAAGTGGATTTTGACAAAAAAAAGGCTTAACTACCCCTGGTCACATGCATTTTAAGAGAAAGAGAGTGATGGGGTGTCAGCATTGCCGACAGCGCGTTAGCCCTTGTCCAATGCGTGTGTTACAGTCTTTGGAGAATATTGAAACGGCTGAAATGCAATATTTTTAAAGTGCACACATTTCGCTTCTTAGATCAAAATATTTGCATGTGAAAAAATGGCGAATCCACAATTTCTGTATAATTACATGACAAAACATTTTCATTTCTCCAAAATTCAAATTAGAGTTCATCAGAAATTGGGGGAGTTGAAAATTTAAAATTTGCCACTAAAGGTTGTCTCTCCCTAATTTATTGCCATTAAAGGTTGTCTCCGCACATCTTTTTTTGTAACATTGCATTTCTGTACTACCAATGCATAATACATATTGAGGACATAGTTACAAATGTACAACAAATTAGGGGTGTCAACATAAAAGAAGTGCACCCATATAATTACAAAAAAGGTTTTAAATTTCAAAATATGCAACCAAAATCATATAAGATCATCGTTCTTATTTGAACCTATTCATCTTCTTCAGATTAAAATGTGAAATTTAGATTTTTTTTCACATTTCTCAAACTCAAATGAAAAATGGCTAATATACATTCTCACAAATCTACAAATTTTGAAGTGCCCAAAATATACATAAAAGGGGGTCCAAAATGAATCCCTTCCTTTTCCCACGCTAATTATGGGGTTATTAATAAAATATTATTGATATGATAGAAGGGTATATATGGAAAGTACGGAGTTTCCTTAAAAATTGTACCAAAAGAATATGGCTTTATTATTATTATTAGTATGAAACAGAGGGTAGTAGCAGTTTTTTATGTTGAGTTTTAGTAAATAGCTGCAAAGATGATAATTAAGTATGAGTTCTTTTTTTTCTAAATTACTTTTATGTCCTTCCATTAAAAACATGAACCATTGCTCCTTGTTTGATAACTCAACGTAACCCAAATATAACCATACTCTAAGCAAGTAGAATCCATGGTGTCACCGCCTCCTTGATGATTGCTTTATCCTTGCATGTATATATTCTTATTGTATCTGAAAGTCGCGGGTTCAAACCACGCTCACTATACTAATGGTGTCTGAATAATAAATGAGGTATTGAATGAGGTATTGAATACGATTAAGGAGGAAATGAGTTGCCTATTTATATATACAATGGTGGACTAGTCATTGGCATGTCACTTTTACAAATTGGGCCTATCCTAATGGGGATTTGAGGTCCATAAATACAAATAATAGACCATTAGAAATATTTGGTATTTTTTTAAAAAAATCTACTATTTACTTTATTTATAAAACTTGCAGCTATTCACTTAACTATAAACTTTCAAAACTACTATTTGCTAAGTTGCCCCTAAAAAAAAAAAATTCAAATAACGCCCATAACTCAAATTTATACAATAAAACCAAACATATTTTTTCATAAATTCATAAAAAAATTCATAGCACCATCGCTATCACAACTGTTGGATTACGATGATTTTTGCATGTATATACGTATATACCACTTTTATACATTTAATAGTTTTACCAAACAAAGTTTACTTACGGCCACAATTCTCAGATTTTGGCGGGCTTGGTTAGTAAATATGTATAACTACCTCATATCCTACTTTTGAAAAATTTTCAAATTTGTTAGATTTCAGTGAACTTGGTTAGTAAATATGTATAACTATTCGATATATAAATTTAAAATTTTTTTCAAATTTGCTAGATTTCAAGGTGAGCCTGGCTATAGGCAGATCGCACAGGGGGTGATTGCATCTACATTCCAATAGTGGGAGAAGCATCCTCAAAGTGTTCAACAAGCATGCTAAGGAGACATTCAATTCACAACGGTATCTTTGTAGTGGTTTGGTTTAAAAGAGAATTTGACTCTTAGTGGTGCATGAACAAGCCAAAAATACAGTTAAAATAACTAATGAATTAGACTCAATTTTATGGAGTTGCCACCCATTTGAGAAACAATTTTTTCGAAAATGGACGTTAAATAACCCGCGCATAACTGATCTTAATCCAAATATTACAGGTAAGGAGATTGGTACGTCGCAGGAGCTCTCATCATTGCATTCATCAAATATCATGGCAACTTATCAAATGCAATCAACCTTTAAATCTAATCATGCTTTTGTTCAAATAAATAAACCATCCATTGAATGTGAAGGAAAAATATAATTTACAACTGATATCCAATTTACAATTTAATCTAAAGAAAATGTAACAAATAGTAACTTTTGATACTTATTTTTGGTAAATGTCGCATATTTTGAAATATTAAATAATGGTCAATCTTTTGAAATATTAAAGAAATGTCACTTTTTAATTACCGATAAATATGCATTTTTACCTTTATATATAAATTATTTTGCATATTTATCAATATTGTAAATAATAAATACGTGTATTTATCTATATCATATTGGTAAATACAGTATTAACAAAATAAAAAATTAATATTTTACTAATATTTTAAACTTGTTGACATTTTTATAGTAATAAAGTTACAAAAATTGACATTTATTAAATTACCTCTGTAATATAGTCTCTTCTCCAAATTATGAAAAGTTTAAATATTACGAATTGAATTCCCATAAATAAAAACCAAAAATTCCAAACGTGGAAACTCAAATATCATGTGAGTGGAGCCAAGAATAGCACACCCAAATCTAGAAGAGCACTTAATGTTTGAGTTAGATGGGTTAGGAGTTAGATGCCCTCATTCTCTAACCTGCAATCAAGTTATCAAAATCTCCTTATTAGAGGAGGGGACCTATTTATAAGCAAATGGTGGCTTGGAGGTTGGGGTGATTTTATATGGTTGGACCGAACTGAAAATGAACTATAACTACATCTAAATTGTCTTATTTGAATTTTAAAGAATTTAAAATTTATTGACAGTTATTTACTTTTATTAACATATTTAAATAAATATACATAGAGAGAGCGTTTTAGAATATTTTAATTTTATTCTATTTTTCTAATTTTGAAAGTTATATACTTTTTATTTAAATAATATAGTAAAAATATGTTATTTTGCTAAATGTCCTTTAAAACTATCAAATAAACCTTTTTTCAATTTCTTTTTTGACAACTTGACTAATATAATATAACCATAGGATAGGGATAACATACCTATGTCATGTGGAAACTTAAAATCCCACAAAACCGTAACATGAAATTGATCAATAATACCACAACAGGAGTCCTCACCCAAATGGGTTTTTTCACAATCATTAGACTTACCCTTTGCCCTCTGTTTAATGTCATAAATTTTAAATTTTGTTCTTTGTTTTAACAAAGGTAATATCTTAAATTTACCTCTTAACTAAAAATGAGGTAAGAAAAATTCATGTGCATTTTGATATAAGTATAAAATTTATTTATGTTAAAATATATACAAGAAGATAACTTCAACCAGCTAAGAACAAGTACCTTCTACTTTCTTTCCTTTTGATGAACCTCTCTCAGTGATCTGTACAATAAAGATGCTGGTAAAATAAGCTTAGCCCACCTACTTATACTTGTATGTATCCATTACTGTCTCTTGGCTAAAGTTTTCATTAATCCTTTAATGATCTTGGCAAACCACATCAGGTTCATCACAAATAGTACTGCCGGCACCGCAAAAACTACAAAACAACCAAACGGGCTCATCTGGATTACCTGCCAACCAACAAAGAAACATGGTTACCTCAATGATTTTTTCAGCCAAATTCTACATTTCCCTAATTTTTGGATGACATAAACGTTTTCAGAACATGGTTTGTGACAGACCAAGAAACATGTACTTGGGAAAAAAAAAAATTATCAAAATAAAAAATGTACTCTAGAATATCCTATATTATGATGATGCCCAACAATGATATTCTACGGCATAACAAATAATATTTCATAACAGTATATATACAAATTAAAATAACTGATAATTAAAAAATAAATAACAAGTGCTGTACTTCCATCAATATTTGTGTTTAATAAGCTCCATCAATGGAAGATAGTTTCAAGAGCTTCAAGAGCCTTATGTGTGTATAAATACAAACCACCTTTGGATAGACAGGTCAACTTAAGCTGATTACGATTTCCTTGCAAAGTCTTTTGTTATTAAATTATTGACTTGGCTCAATTCTAGAAAATTTTTAAAACATATTTCAGCCCTCAAATTTGAGGTGCTACTATTTCCAAAGCAGGCTTTGCTAATGCAAGAGCAAGCAATTACGGTTAAAATTACAAAAGGGTGGCCGCTGTAGCATTAGCAAAATCTGCTTTAGAACTAGAGCCATCCTAAATTTAAGTTTGTTTTTAAAAGGTTTTATGCTTTGGATTTAATTCTAGCATAAAAAGTCATTATTATCACTCTACAGGAAGCATATCAATAGTGAATAATTCTAGGGATTTGAATTATTCAATTTCTAAAGAAATAGCTCACTTTGTACAAAATTTCTCTCCTTTAGTTACCATACCAAATTCATTTGAATGATGATAAAAAATAAAAACTTATGGTTCTTCATATTGTAGGGAAGGCCATTGGTAGCAAAAGTTTAGGACCATCGAATTTCTAATGTTTTACTTTGGCCTACCAGTTAAGCTGCCAAGACCCACTTTCGGCACATTCAGTTGCTGAAAGCATAGACTAGGATAGACAAGAATGAATTGTTATTGTTGCATTTAAAACTATAGGTAAGGATATTAATTAGCTGTCTTAAATTTACAGCCATCCAGCCTGAGATTTATTAAAGCTTTCTTAGGTTTTCACTCTAGAAACTAGAAATTGGGACAAATCATTTACTGGTTGGGTATAAGACTAGAAGATTTTGAACCGTTGCATATTTGGCATTGGAAAATTTTCTAAATTTTGTTCTATTTCTGTTTCCCTTCCCATAAGTGTTTAAGAACAGAAGAATGCAAAATTATAGATAATCTGTGATAAAAGAATTTCAAGTGCTCAAGACCATTTCAGACAATCATCTATTAAATGTACAAAATGCTATGCAAATCAATAGAATAGTTGCAAGCAAATATAATTTTCACCTGATCATAACGCGTGAATATGTGGTGAAACATGTACAAGAACAGCAGAACTCTCGCAATCTGCATTCCATTGGTTTACTTCAGCAACTAATAAAAAATACAAGGAATTCAGGAATTTAATTATGGAATGCACATCAATTGACTGTTGCGGTGACAAAAATAAAATTCATGATCCCAATTCCAGCATAATTATATTGATCTCACAGTAATCTAATTTTTAGCACTTGTTACATCTTTTTTTTATGCTCTATTTCTATTCTAATTTATATACTAAGGTACCAATTGGTGTTTTGCCAAAAAAAAAAAGGTATCAATTGGTGGGGGTACGCAACAAGGAAGCTTGAAATTTCTAGAAAGTAGCTCAAAAGTAATTGCTTGAATCACAAAATTAAAGAAATAATATGACATACTTTATGAAAATTTTCAATAACCTTATCATATTTTTACAGAAATTTGTTGGGACTGAAATAACTAGATGACATAAAGGATAAAAGAGTTTCACTATAATTAAGGTAAATTAAATTCTTCTTTAATAGGCTAACAAAACCCTTAAACGGCAATGAACAATGGGCAGAGGGTGTAGGGTGTAGTAATACTATGTAGTGCTTCTAAAATATAAATTCCTAAGCAAGTCTATTAAAGTTGTTATTAAGTTCCCCACATGAAAAGAAGAATAACAAGCATGGATTATGGTTTGGAGTCAGGCTGTGCATCCATTGACAGTAAAAATGTACCACTAGAGTTGTTATTAAATCATTACCTACAGTTGTAATAATTCCTCATATGAATTCCTTTTATTTTATAAATTTTGAAGTAACTTATAGCCTTGTCTTTGTTTTCTGATAAGATGTTATTACAGTTCTGCATTAAATAAATTTTACAATACAACACTTGGTGACAGTATATTTTACAGTATCTCATAATCCCACATTTATTAATTATATTTTTTGAAACTAATTAATATTTCACCATAGTTTCATGTGTTGGAAGTTACATAGAATCACCAGCAACAGACAAGGAAGTAGATTAGTTTGCATGGGATGTACACATATTTATTGGCATTCATCTCTACATGCATAAGCAGCAAAGATTGGAAAGAAAACTAAACTCACCAACCAAGCAAGAAAGATCAGTACGCCATTAATAAGATATGCAGTGGATCTCTTCATGCCAGCTGTGTCTAGATACCTTCATGGGGAAACAAGAACTATCATATGAAAGCTAAAAGTCAAACCCTACATCGGATTGACTGATTCGATACCAACCATCTCATATTAATCTCAGGAGTTGTCACTTCAGAGATGAGGCACACGTATGTATAAAGCTGCCCTTCTCCAGAAAACATAGAATATGCTACTGCAAGTGCAGAAAGGGAATGATGGATAACCTGAAATGAGGAGAGACAACGCTGTGAGTTGCACAAGTATTATTTTAACAAGTCATACAATGTTCTGTAGGTAAGTTATAACATATTGTAACGGACAAAATGGAGTGATATTAAATAAAGGAAGATCAATCTTAAGAACAAATTCCCACAAAAGATCTCATCTTTGCAGCAATAAGTAGCATTTTTCAAAAATATGTAAAGGACCATAAGTTAGTTTCCCTCATTGAGCATTCTAATGTTATTTACCATCCTTACATCCCACACCATCTGGTGCTTTAACTAATTGCTTGCTTGGTGATTTGGACAAGCCAAATCAAGTAAGAAGCCTTCTTTAGGCTTTCAAACAACCATTGCTTAATTAATTAGAACCTCAGTGAAATAGGCATGAAGACTTTATAGAATTAAAACATGTATATCATAAATATGCATTGCTAACTTAACATAAGAGAACAAAAACCAGGCAATAGAAATACCGGATATATCAGTTGCAAGAGAGAAGCGGTAATTTCATAAATGAAATCATGAGGAACGTGAACAAACAGTTCAGTACTCTACAGAATGCACTCACATACTCAATGCCTCCTAAAGAAGGATAGAACCAGAAAATCATTCCGAGATCAGCAATGAAGTACCCAACAGAAACCTGTCAAAAGAATAGGGCATGTATTTTGAGAGAGCAATCATAGAATTCAGGCTCAAGTGTATAAGATACCTAGCAACATGAACAGTCAAGTCGGCATTAACTTCAAAGTAAAAAGTGGCTACCCTAAATGAACAAGAAATGTGATCATAAGTTGGTATTCAATGTAATTTGGAAATATAAAAAGAAAAACCTCCTACGAAGCTAGACATGCAAAAGTTATCTTGCTAAGAAGAGATTTTGCAAATCCAAGGCAGTTGCCATTTAGTAGCTGAATTTAGGTCTCATACATGCATAAGCTGAACCAAAATGTTTCCTTTATTACTCCTATAAAACTTACAACAGTAATTGTTAAGGAGGCAGTGAATATTTAATGGATTAACAATTGGTTTAAAAAGAACTTACCCCCAATCCAAAAATACAGAGTGGTGAACTTCGTAAAGTAATAAGACCCATATGCCATTGTTCAGAAAAGAGGTCTGACCAGAACACTAGGTAGACTGAAATGGATGAAATGAAAAGGGCATGAGCTGAAGACATACCTCTGCAATGTTTTTAGGCAATAGATCAGCAAATGAATAATGAGAAGCAATTATACAACAACAACAACAACAAGCCTTAGTCCAAACGAGTTGGGGTCGGCTAATGAGAAGCAATTATGATAAAAAAGTTGAAATAAAAAAAAACACCTAGAACTTGCACTCACCTATTATTCCATTCAATTCGCTGAAATTTTGTAAGACCAGCATAACACTTGATGTAGAAAGTGCTAATTAATTGAGTAAGGTCATATGCCTATCGGAGGTGAAGGCGAAATCATTAAAGGATTAATTAATAAA
This sequence comes from Croton laevigatus, assembly GCA_949640765.1. Classification (NCBI taxonomy): domain Eukaryota; kingdom Viridiplantae; phylum Streptophyta; class Magnoliopsida; order Malpighiales; family Euphorbiaceae; genus Croton; species Croton laevigatus. The sequence continues at coordinate 13,577 of CATIWJ010004142.1, read as the reverse complement.
TCAGAAGGAAACCAAATGAAGAGCAGTTAGATATAGAAAAGCTCTCAATCTACTAGTATTCAAGTATCAATGCCAATAAGGGGCATGCATAATTACACTCTCCATTAAATCAAAATCAAAGAAACTACATGTTGCAGAGCTGTTAAAAATTCACTTCCAAAATTAAATAAAAGATGAAGGTATTTACCACTTTAGAAGCAAATAGACCGCCAAGGACACAAGTGTAAGGAAAGAAAGGAGCTGCTAATAAGTAGCTCTTGACCAGAACCTCAGCCTGACTTTGGTAAGATTTGATAGCCATAATGGTCTCTTTAGGCACATTTATCTTGTTCCCTCTACGTTTCCACCTTTCACCACCCACCTAAAAGAAATGGAAAGGTTAGAAGAAAAGGCAGAAAAATGCATAAAAATAAACACATAAGAGAAACCTTTGTTTGTATTGATGGAAAGGAAAGGAAAGGAAAGGAAAGTAGCATATCATTCCAGACACAAGTAATGAACTAAAGGTGTTTTCTACTTTCTATGTTGTTATCTAAATAAAACAGATAAGGTTTTAGGATTCTTTAACATGAAGAAACGCTGATCGACAAGTTCACTGGCAGTTTGATGATTCAGAAACAAGTAAAATTCAATAAGAATAAAAGGGAAAAAAATGATTCAACAAGAACAGCAGCTATCACATTGCTTATAATAATAATGATAATTAAGGGGAAGAAAGTACAAGCTCTAGCCTTTAAGATCACCTAGTTAACTCAACAAATGCAGGAAGTATTTCCAAATTTGAAGATTAGTCAAGAAAACCAATAAATAAAAATCAACAATTTACTAATGTGAACCAAAATTATATAAGCATCCATTCCCAATATTATATAACACATGATCACCCCTAATAATTTTGTATTAAACCATTTATAGAAACCAGAATAATCATAAATGATGAACAAACAAAACAAATCAAGATATTCTGAAAAGGAAAAAAAAAAAAAAAGCAAAGAATATGAAATGAAAGGGGATCGGGATGCTTACCGCAAGCAAGAAAGCAAATAGGTAACAAAAAAATCATAGAAGAAAATGCGTAGATGGGAAGAAAACAAAAGAAAGGTTGAAGTAAGTTGGTGAGAATGGATTAAGATGAAAGGCAGATAGGAACAAAAACATCCTAGAAACCAGAAACGGATATGAAATGCAAGAAGATGATGTGAGAAATTAAAACAACCGTTAAGGTGCAAAAGATGTGAATGTTTATTAATTAGACCCCCAACGGAAACTAATAATAAATGAATGATTTTATTAAGTCAGCATCAAAATGGGTATTTGAGACGTTAGGATGTTTGTTCATTTGTCACCCAAATACGCCTGCAAAGCAGCCGAGCCAAAGTGTTGTCACTTTTAGTAAGTGTTTGGCGTGCTATCTCACTTTTAAGTACTTTCTAACTTAAAAGCTGATAATTGACTCCTTTATTTGGATTTTTTTTAATACTCACACGCACAAAAAGGAGGGTTTCACGGTTCGAACTGGTTTATTTGGATTTTAAGTCAAGACAAACACCGTCTTATCTTAATTATTAGAGCTTTTGTTTAGGAATGGCAACGGGATGAGCTCGAGGCGATTTTTGCCAAACTCGATTCTGATCGTAAGAGCCATCGGTTTGGGTTTGGTTTCAGTTTTCCTCCGTCAGATTTCGAGATGGATAGGTTTTCCTTGCGAATTTTTTCCCTTTTTTTCAGCTTTTTATATTAGTTTTTAAACGTAAATATACAAAATTTTCATTAAAAATATAATCATGTAGTTCAAATGTAATTTAAATAGAGTATATTGATTTAACATTATTTATTTACTTTTTACAATATAAATTTAAAACTGTACTATATATATATATTTAAAAAATAATAGTGTTCAATTCTGTTCGGTTCAGTTCAGGGCGGTTCGGTTTTCCAAACACAACATCTGCATCCCACCGTAATAGCCATTGATTCGGTTCAAGTGGTTCAGGTGTTCATGGGTGCGGACTAAATTGCCATCCCTACTTTTATTTATGAATTAAGAAGCCAGTTTTTCTAATCATAGTAAATTCTAAGTGTATATTTATATACTCTATTTTATATACGCATATATACACCAAACATAATTTAGTATATAATATTTTATATATTCTATTTTATATACTCATATATAAAAAAGAATAGACCCAAGTTTTGTTTTGTTGCCCTCGTTTTTTAAAAGGATGATGACCCAAGTTTTGTTTTGTTGCCCTCATTTTTCAAAAGGATGATGATAGAAGTTACGTGGATTTACCGGCACGCTCAATAGATCCACATCATATATATGTTTTAGTTCAAAATAGGAGGATATACAGTTATCTCTTCTATATTTACTCTTTTTTTAAAAAAAAAAAAAATTTTTTCCTAAGACTTTCCAAACTTGATGGAAAAATTGTAGTGGAGACAATTTACAAAAAAATACTAGTTCATCACCAGGTGATGGAAATCATTATTGATATTCGTTAGTTGCTCTTTAGTTGTTATAATGCACTATGTATTTTTATTCCGAAAATATGTAATCAATCACCTAGTACATAATCTGACAATATGAGTTTTACTTGTAATATTGATGCTCAGGCTAACTTTTTTCGGAGCCTTGTATAAACATAATTCGTCAATGAAATTATCTATGTTAAAAAAAAAAAAATTCTCTGAATTTTCTCCCCATTTCTTCACAACCTCCTCCTAAATATATCGATAAATTCTTGCTGATTGATTTCTTAAAATCATGTATTTCTCTTTTGTCGTCTCTGTCAAAACATAGCTAAGGAAAAATTTCAAAGAACGACAAGAGGCATATGGCAAAAATGTCAAATCCATCTTCAACGTCATCCGTTTCAAAGAAATCTTCGAGTATTTTGAAGAAATGTGCTCATGTTTTGATTGGTAAAGAAAAACAAATTTGTTTACCCAATTCTGCCACGAGAAAGCGAAACCCAGTTATTAGAAAGCAGGTAAAATAAAGAAATCATGTTATTAGATAATCATGGTTAGTTAGGATTGTCTATGAAAATTTGTGGTTGAAAAAGAAAAAATAAAGCAAGAATATTATGCTTTGATCTTGTTCCATTGTGAATGGGTTAGAAGAGTTTAATGAATCAAATTTGCACAAAATGCTAAAAAATATTAAGTTCAGGATTTGACAAAATTTTGAGCAAGCATTATATTCCTAATGAAGTTGAATCCATCAAAAGTTTGACTTATTTACATCTGCTGTTCTCCAACTTTGAGCGTTGTAACAAAAAAATAACCTAACTTCAATTTGTAACATCGAGGTACTCTTAATTTAAAAAAGTGTAACAAAAACCTTGCCAAAATCAAGACATTTCGACCGGTGACCCATCTATGTAGCGCACATGTGGATTAAAATATTAATATTTTGTGACGCTTCTTTTTTTTTTTTTTTTTTTTTTTAACATAGGCAGTTACAACTCACACACCCGACACACGCACCCAGATCTATAGGGAGGGGGCGGTACAGCTTGAATCTTGGGTCTCAAGATCCAAGGCAAGCATCTTGACCATCTTAAACCACCTCGCCCTGAGTACCACTCGAACCCTGGATCTCCAGGTAAAGGGCCAAAGTCCTAACCACTTGGACCAACCCTTTGGTGGTTATTTTGTGACGCTTCTAATTATTGGTCTAAAGTGAAATTATTCACTTTATCTTCAACCTTAGCAGCAGGGACCAAAAATGAAATTTTACACCCAATATTAGAACTCTCAAATCTTGCAGTGAAAAATCGAAACAAGAAGAGCAATGGAATCCTTGTGATGAGAGCTCTCGATTAGTACCCTCAAAATGATGGCTCAACCTCTGCAGCAACGGTAATCGTTGACAGAAATTTTTTGCAACTCAATGGTTTACTTCGTTTTTCTCTAGCAAAAAGTCACTGGTCAGAGCAAATAAGGACACCTATAGATTCTTCGGACCGAGAGCATCAATTTGATGGCCTCCTTTCCTCGGTTGGTGGTCTCTATCCACCGCCACGTAGATGGCTCACCGGCCAGAATGTCTTGATTTCGGAAGGGTACTTTTTTGTTACACTTTTGTAAGTTAGGGTACCTTTTTGTAATAACGCCCAAAGCTGGGGCATCTCAGGTGTAAATAAGCCCCAAATTTCTTAGCAATGAAACAGCCGAGGATAAAAGGACTGGGACTGTCATGGATACTATGATATGATGAAAGCTCTTCTATGATTACTGCATTTAATTGTCTGCTCAACTTTACTGCCTAAAGGGACAACAAAGATAATGTGACAGATGACGGGGAATGGTTATTGTTGGCACTTCCTCTATGCCAATTCTTGAAGACAACACAGGTTACAGAAAACTTATTGGATACTGATACACTTGACAAATTTTACACCTGATATTTCTTATGCTATACTACGATTGTCATAGTTTCTTGGCTGTCCTACAACTCTACATTTGTAGGCTACAAATAGAGTGCTCATATATTTGAAAGCAAATGGATTATTTTATCCAACAAATAACCTTATTAACTCACAAGGATTCACAGACTTAGATGAGCAGCATACCCCATTTCTAGGAAATCTGTGACATGTTATTGTTTGTTTTTTTTGACAAATCTTTAATTTCCTAAAAAACTAAGCAAATAACAATTTCAAAATCCTCATTTGTGATTGAATATAGATATAGGACAATAGCTGCTGTTACTTGTGAATTACAGTGGATACATTATTTGCTTGCTGATTTGAGTCTTATTCATTGCACTTTTAATTTGTGATAACCAAATAATCCAGGAGATAACTAAGAATGTAGAAATTGATTGTCACATAGTGAGCCAAAAAAAGGAGTTAAATTTTTGGCCTACTGAAGTTTCTCCAGTATCTTTTGCAAATCAACTGGTAAATTGATTGTCATTTTCTAAGCAACATGCTTCTACTGCCTTCAAGAATTCTCTTTTCCAAGTTTGGAGTTCATTCCATCTACAATCTAGTTTGAGTGTATTTACTTGTGTTTCCTTTGTTTGGATGGAGGTAGCAGAGGAATTATTAGAGTAATATAATGTAAAATAGGGTAAAGTACTGTAAGGATAATTTCATTGTTTGTAAGGAAGATACTATAATTTTATTAACCCCTGAAATTACTTCCAAAATACATTACTATTTAATTAACATCAAAATTACATTACCCTACACAATACATGCCTAAATCTATCTGATACTAAATTATAATTACACTAATCTTTTTGTTCCTCCATAAACATGGGACATTTCGGATGATTACTTCGAAATCTCAACTCCGACCAATTCCTTATTGAACAATAATATGGTACAACATTGAAGGTCAGAGGCTAAGAAGAGACCATTAACCCAATTTCTTCCAGTGAAACTAGCTCAGCAAGAACATGGAAGCTGACTAGGTTAAAAACAATACCTGTATCTGCTTTGGTTGCCTCGTCAAAAGTCAGATTTAATTTCAATTAGACACCTTAAAATGACAATGGTAAAGCTGGAATGGTCCATATCCTGTGCTTCCATGGTGATCAACAAAATATTTCAGGAAATGACCACATTATGAACTTTGCAAAAATGTCAGACTCCAAGAACTCTATATGGGCAGCCCGCCCTATGATTGTGTTCAAGTTCCTGCCATAGGAGGAGGTAGAAAAGTTGACATCACAACGCATGAATAGCCGATTCTCATGAGTTGTAGCTCGAATCTGATCCAAGCAGTTGTTCAGCATCTCCAAGAATACTACACCCTTTTTTGAGTAATCTAAGGAAGCAGCCTGACACAGTTCAATTCTGGCAGAATGATGCGGCACATAACCATCCTGAGAGCAGAAACAAACTAGTAAGGACAATGATAATCTCATTTGTAATAATGGAAAGGAATTTTCATCTTCTAGCCAAATTGAACCAAAAAATAACCTAATATTAAGACATTAATCATACCCTTTTTTTTTTATTTTCAATTTTAACAAATTGATACTATGTACTACTCCCTCCGATCCTTAATAAACCAGAAATAAGAAAATGATTAAAAGATATGAGAGAGGCACACATTTTATCAAAATGCTCTTGACAATAAAATAAATTTATTACTAATTAAATAGAAAGGTATATTTGAAAATAAATGTTACTTCAACTTCATAAAAGGACACTTCAAACGGGAAATAGTTTGGCTAAACGGACACCTATTAAGGGAAAGAGGAAGTAATTTTTCTTTTAACAATTGAGGAGCAAATAAGGGTGGGATTGTAGTAATCAAATGTTCACAATGCCTTTTTCAGTGCAAAATCTGCTTTGACTAAGAGCAGGTATTCACATAAGGACTGCACACTAGGTACCTCTATATCAACTTAATTTGGAGCGAATATGTGTTAATGTCTACAGGCCCGCATATATGTATGCTAAAACCAATAGGATTGTTTAAATCCAATAATCACTCCATTATAAGTTTTTACATATTTTATTATTATCAAATGCAGGATCTGCTTGCCAATACACTTACTAAACTACAATAGGCTGGTTGACACGTGCCAACACACAGACCAACCAACTAGACTCACCTGGATCAACATAAATAGGTCATCTCCGTTCAAATAGGGCTCAAACATGGTTTCCAAGATCTACTTTGTTTGGACACAAGGCTCTAATACCACATTTAAGTCAATGGATATGCAAAAATGTGAGCTTTTAAGGAATGGGTATTGAAATCCATCTTGCATAAACTCAATTAGCGTATGTTGCACTTGAGGGGGTGTGTCAAGTGTACATCCCACATACGGTATTAATACAATATGTAAAAGAATTATGATGGAATAGGCATTCAACTTAGAATAAGCCAATTGGTTGTATAAGATGGATTTCAAATACTCATCTCTAATAACCCACATATATGCAAGCTGATGGACTACAATACAAACATAACAATAAAAAAAAAGTAGTATGCTGAAACAATTTGGAGAACTTGCTAAAATTGATTGATACAACATCCTAAGTTTAGGAGTTTCCTGGACAATCTTCATTTGTGGACCCTGACTCTTTAATATGACAAGAAAATACTTCAAACAATTTTTCTTGAATGGCTCGCTGATGAGCTATCATGGTGTATCTATGCAGAAAAGAAAAACAATTCTAACTCAAACCGACCCCACTCCACTAAACAACAATCAACCATTTCCTTTGCCTGCAAAACATTTCACCTTTCCCCTTCTCCTCACAAACCAATTTTCACAAATTTAACACTCAACTTTAACAATGGTTTTATAGCTTCGTTACCACCACCCAAGTAGCTTTCCAAAGTTTGAATTTTCTTGATTCTTCTGTAGAAACAATCACTATCATTCTTTTACCCAATTTTTCAAAGAAAAATAAACACCACCTCTCGATTATTGTTTAAATGATTAACAATGCATTCCTTTGTTGCATGTCCTGTTTTTACCGATTTTGCTCTATTGAAATGTTGAAAAATTGGAAGCACAGTATCCTTAGGCCGATTGCTTCTAGGATTTTAACAAAAAAAAGTAAGAAACTCGGACATGAACATAGAGAGAATGGATTAGAGACTTGGATGAAAACAAACAAAATGACACTACAAATTTGACAACCTAAGAGGCTTTCTTAGTCAAAAAAAGTTCCAAAAGCTTTCCATGTTCCATCCAAGAAATTCCCATTCAGATCATCTTCCCAGTAAATTGAAATATATAGTTAATAGGTCCTTAAGATCAAAATACAAACTCTCCTAATACAGACGTAGCAGGACAAAGCCTGATTCCAATCCACTGCACAAAGAAAATCACTTTGAAACCAACTTCAAGATATGTGGAGCAATCATATCCAAACAATGAAAAAGGAAACAAGAAAAAAACTAACTCCTATTAGTTTGAATTTTTAAACTACCTTATGTAATTGCCCCAACTAAAATAGCTAATATGTCTAAACCAAAAGATAACTTGAAATAAGCTCTAACCACCCTGTAATTCCATTGAGTGGATCACCAAAAGAGGGGAATGTAAGGAAATTTATAAGGCAGTGATTCTTAAAGCAAGTAAAAAATGAGTAAGAAATGGAAAATATTGATGAAATTTGAGTTGACAACATTTGTTTACTTTTTCAGGTTTGTCTATAGTAAGTGTGATCACAAACAGCCCTAACTGACCTCAACCAATGACCAGTTTGTAAAGTTGATGATTTGATTTGGTTTGAAACTTAAAAACCACTGAAATTGGTCTGGTTCACAGTTCAAGAATCAAAACCAATTGCCTAAACCAAGGTGTTTACAGTTCAGATTTTACCTAAAAATCAATGAACTATCCACAACATTAGATTATAAAATCATAAAATTTATAAACATTCAAACATGAATTACTTATACCCAAATATATAATAAGTTGAGAAGAAAAAACTTATCATATAAAAAATTAATATAAACTAGATAAGGTAATTTGTAGTTTTCTCTAAATTACCATATTATTCTTTACAAATTTCATTTGTAACATCTAAAATCTAGAGACTTTATAAGTTGTGTTTAGTGTACAAATGACATAATTATCAAATTTGAGCTTAAAAATATGAATTAAAAAATAGTCAATTTTGTTATCATTTGTAAATCAATTAGATCTAACTATTTCAATCAAAATTTACCTAAATCAGAATTTGGGTCTAGTACAACAAGAGTTTGCATTACGAAATCGTAATAATTTTAAACTAGATAGAAAAATTGTACGATTTTATTCAAATTACATTTTATGTCTAATTTGACTGGTTTGTGTTGTGTTATAGTTTGGTTCAATTTAAATTTACCCTTTAAACTACTGAATGGAAACTCCGCACTGCTGATGTATCTATGTATCGGAAACCCAAAGAAACCTGTCGAATACTTTTTGGGCCAATTCTATAATTACAAAAAATTGGAAACACCTATCCATCGCGTATCCCATTTCTACATGTTACAGAAATTAAAACATAATATATATAAATGTCCATCATAACTCAATTAGACACACTAAAATAGAAGGGTGCAAGACAAAACACACGGACACAATCCAAATTTTAAGAGAACAATACAAGAATCCTAAATTTTGCTGTAGATTCAAATATTTCTATATTCATAATTTGACCATTAAATTTTAGTATTTACATATTTTCCAATTTAACCGTATCCTATATTTTTCAACATGACGTTTCCTCGTATCCATTTTCCGGTTTTCCTGTTTCCACATTTCTGTATCCATGCAACTTTAAAGAGCCCAACCCAAATCTTGAACACCCCTAGTTTACATATAGAGTAAAGAGAGAGGAATGAAGAAAAAAAAAATTATACAAAGTGTGTTCATTGACATTGTCACATTGTACATGGAAATTTGGCAAATGAGAAGAACACATTACACATCCCACAACAAATCTGCCACTCTCAAGAAAAAAAACCAACAGTGTTTTCTTGTTACATAAATTCCAGCTCAATGATTTTTGGGATATAAATTGAAAAACAGATACTTCCGTATAATGGACTCCTAGATTCAAGGACCAGGGGATGAAAATTAGCCAGCTTTTCCTTCGTAATTTTTTCAGCATTCTTCTTGGAGCGATTAATTTGGTGAATTGAGCCCTTTTTTTTGGCCTTGGTAGTAGGTTATTTTTTTTTTTTTTGGTAGAATGAAAGCATTTTTCACTAGAATAGGATGGAAAACCTAGAATGCTTCAGACCAGGATTATCATTCAAATTCAGACCTCTTACATCAAGAAGCATGCACCACACCATTCAATAATGTAATAAAGCTGACTCATTATGCCCACTGTTTGTAGTATGTCATATCAGAAAGCATATTTAGTTTTACAATTACTGCATGATTTAATAATTAATATATAGCCCATCCATGTTTAATTAGAAACTTTTATTGGTTGGTTGCAGGTGTAATGCAGTAGCATGAATAATCTCTCAATTGGCTTAATATTGAATTGATAACACAAAAATTAATTAATAGTTTATTAAGTTTTCAGATTATAGATATTTGAAAGTGTTTCTGATCCTTACCGAATTTAATAGTTGTATTTTTTCTCAAGAGTCTATATATAAGTTGGGTGGATGAAGTGGAAGGATGCCTCAGGGGTTCTATGTGACAAGAAAATACCCCTTAAGGTGAAAGATAAATTCTATCGGACAGTTGTACGGCCAGCAATACTTTATGGGAGTGAATGTTGGGCACCAACGAGCCAACATCTCCATAAAATGAATGTGGCGGAGATGAGAATGTTAAGATGGATGTGTGGCCATACAAGGTTGGATAAAATCAAGAATGCCCATATTCGAGAGAAAGTCCACGTTGCAGAAATTAGTGATAAAATGAGAGAAGGTAGACTTCGATGGTATGGTAATGTTCTACGGAGGCCCCCGCATGCGGCAGTGCGTAAATGTGAGAATTTGGTAGTCGAGGGGCCAAGAGGGGTAGGGGAAGACCTAAGACTATATGGAAAGAAGTAATATCTAGAGATCTACGAGCCTTGGATATTGATGCGGATTTGATTCATAACAGGCTTGAATTGAGACGTAAAATTCATGTCGTGGATAATATCTAAGGATCGTGTTAAATGCTCTTGTATTTCTTAGGCTTTCTTCTTTAATATCTGTTTGGAGAACTTAACCGTTAGATGATCCATACAGCTGACCCCAACTTATTTGGGACTAAGGCTTGTTGTTGTTGTTGTTGTTCCGGTTCTAGTTCCTAGCTAGAACTTTATCATTACTATACCAAAATCGTACATGATATGTAAATAATTAATAATATATTTATAAATAAAAAATTTACTTAAAATTAATAATTATGCTAGTAAATTAAAGTTAAAAATACAAAGGATAAATAAATAATAAGACTGCACTCTATAAAATCCAATACTATAATTGTGCACAGTTTTTGGGCCCTAAATAAGTATTAAGAATCATAGAAATATTTTATACATATTCACTTCACACTACAAAATATTATACAATGTTATTACAATAATAGAAATAAAAAATATTTTAGCTTTGTTTGTCTAAACTACCTATAAAAGAGGGGATGATGGGGAACATTATAACGTCTTGATTTTTGAAGACATATGGTCATAATTTGAGTTCTAAAATAAAGAGTAAACGAATCATAAAAATAAACATATTGTAAAAATGAAATAAACATATAATAAAAAAAATAAATGGATTATAAACGTTTGAAAACAGTGCAGAATTATTTAGTAAGTTTTAGATAAAGTTGAGGGAAATAATTAAAATTTTAAATTTCAAGAAATTTATGGAAAATATCAGAATTATTAAAAGTGAAATTAGTTCAAAAATAATATTAATAGAGTGTCGTGAAAATTATATGGTTAACATTTAGACTTCGAATCACAAAAAAAAATACAAAATAATAGTGTATTGCCATTCGAGTAAGTGAACGGAAAATTCAATGACGTAAAAATAATAGCAAATTTCAAGGTGGCCACAAAGTTTGAAAATTATAAATAATATATGGAGGATAAATTAGTAAATTTGTTGAATGTCGAAATTGTAAATATAAAATCATTAAGGACTAAATTGTAAATAGTTAATAAATAATTACATAATATATAGTTCTGATAAATATTAGAACTTTGTAAAATTTAAGAAGTCTAGAGACTAGCTTTAACCAACTACTTTTGGTATAAAAAATACAAGCAAGGATTAAACAGGAAAAAGGGAGGAGAAGCTCAGAATTTAAATTGATAAATGAAAAATATTAAAAATAAATAAAAAAACAAAGAAAATAAGGGAGCAACCCGTGATTAACCCGGCAACCTACCTCAGCCTTCGTCCCTTACACTGACAACGAAACCGCCAATCGATAAGTCTATGTCCAATGAGATGAGCAAGATAGATCCCTTAAATGTTTGAAATAGTGATCGAAGCAAATAGTTTCGATTCAAGCGCATGGGTTTAGCCTGAAACCTCGGCTTGAGGATAGATCGGATAATTCAGTTTGACAAAAAAATATTAAACTATTAATTTGATTAAGAATTATAAAAATTTCGGGTAATTCAATTAAATTCGGATAAATTGAATTTTGTCCGAATTAGACTAATTACCTGAAATCTAAAACTCTACCGTTTTGATATGAAATGTATAATTTTAATTTCTCTAATATCTCTTTTAGGGGTGAGTAAATAATTCGGTTCAGCCAATCGGTAATTTAAAATTTTTTTAAAATTCGGTTAAATCGGATTAATCAGGTAAATGATAAATTCAAATAATTTGGATAAAGCAAAAATTTTCTTATTTTGTAATTCATTCAAAATTTTTCAAAAAATTAACCATTCGGATCTAATTTTCATCCATTCATTATTTAGTGCTTAGACTGCCAGAATAAAGCCACCAATTGAAATCTGGCAATGAGAGGAACGAAACAGTACCAAGCTTACTATTTCAAGTTGCTGGAAAAGTGAGATGGATCTTGGGTTCAAATACAAGTCATGTGACTCGAATATTAGAGAAACGGGGGAAGGGAAAATGGAAAAGCGGCTAGACATTTTTGCTATTTGCAGGACATGTCGTCTGGACCATTCAAAATGTCATTTGGACCTTCAGTAAAAATGACATGTCATTTCCAGCTTCATAGGTTGAACGGTCTTAGAATAAAACAACAATAGGGGGCGCGTTTTGAGGTGAATCACACCTTTGGTTCCTCCATGTTTAGAAAATCATGACTTAACCTCTCAAGTTATGTTACGTCTACTTTAATTAAACATAATTTAAATTATTTTGAAAATTTAATTAATTAGTGGAGTTGATTGATAAAGAAGTTATTTTAAGTATGTTAAGTAAATTTCCAGTAAAATTTGATGTTAGCAAGAAATAACCATTTTGGTTAGGGATGGCAATGGGGAGCGTTTTTTTGGGGTGCCTACATTACCCATCCTGTTTTTATCCGTTAGGTAGTAATAAAATGGATAATGGGGTTGGGTGAGTAGTTGTTTTTTACTACTCGTTGTGGGCGGTTAGTAAGGACATGTAATTTATATATATATGCAAAAATGGGCTTGAATTAGTGACATTTTAATTAAATACTATGTTTCAATTTTTTTAATTGTTTGTAAACTTTGTATTTTTAATTTCTTGGTAGACAACTTATATTATTATTAGGAAATTATTAATATTATGTGATAAGTTAGGGTTTTAAGTCAATTTTAATTATTTTAATTATGTATAATATTGTGTAAAATTATTTATAACCTTCAGTTTTTGGAAGTTTGAGGTTAGGGGCAAAATAGTTATTTTGCTTGTCTTAAAAATTTTAGAAGTTAATTTGGTGTTCTAAGTATCTAAATATTAATCTAGTCATTATTACAAGTATTTTAAATATAATATTGATACTGATCGGATTCGAAGTTTACTGATTTATTTTCGAGTATTTTTGTATCCGTGTAAATTTTGAAGTTGTGATATAATATTAATTTTATTAAATTTGGAGAATTTTGGCTATAACATTACTTGTGTTCTACATTAGAGATTTTCAGACACTGATACCACGATTAATAATTTAGCATGTCGGTGAA
>CATIWJ010004110.1:0-10566 GCA_949640765.1 Croton laevigatus | reverse complement strand
TTTTTTTTTAATCATTGTTATTATAATCATTATTTTTATTATTATTAATTTTTGTTTTATAATTTTTAAATTATAAATTTCTATTATTATTATCGAAAATAATACTACACTAGTCCGTACGACACTGCTAATCTCGATTTTAAAATTTGGTTCCGAGTGTTACAATTTCGACTCAGAGTAGGTGATTGGAAGTAGTGAAGTGGATACTGATTGCAGGTACGATTGTGGAAGGGCGGTGGAAATGGCAAGATCGAAAAAATGGAGGGAGACGATTCAGAAACAAGGTTCCGATTGTAAAAACAAGGTGGAAGAGGAGAAATAGGGCTTTCAATCAAAGAGAGAGACTAGGTCAGTATGATTTTGGAATTGAAGCTAACGTTTTTTCAGATGTGAGACGCGCCTCTCGTCAGTTTATTATACATGCGCCGTTAGCTTTGTTAAAAAAGGAGTCTGTGTATAAACTTTTGTAAGTTTAGGGGCTTAATATTACTATCAAAAAGTTATATAGTATAGGGATCTCATAATGGGCAGAGAAGTAAGTTCTAAAGATTATTTGGAAAGGAGACTTAATCCCAATTCATTCATTACTAAAAGTTAAAGATCTATATATATAAATCTAATAGAAAGAAAAAAAAACATTTTAAAATAAGTTTCCAATGATGGGCATAGAGCAAGAAATATTTACTTAAAAAAAGGGTGGGTTGGCAATGGGCATCATAAGCATGTTCATTACGATACCTTGTTAATCATTATTCACTAATCAATGCTTACTTTATTTGTATTAAGAAATAGTTCTAAAATGAGATTATCTTATATAGTCCAAAAGTCGTTTCATGTGATCTATCAAACCATGCATGAATGGGAAACTAATCATAAACGCTTAACTCAATCTAATACCAAATCAAATCAATATCATAATTTAATTTGTTATTCTTCAACTAATATATATAATTTTTTTTTTTAAAATTTCCACAACCCAAACTTCACACTACAATGATAATTGCAAATGGAAGCATGCCTCTTCCAAAATCTGTAAGCATCATCTCAAAATGATTAATTAACCTAATTATCATATAAAACTATAACTTAGCTTCTTTTTTTAAACAACAATATCATTATCACATCCACAACCCTAATCAATAATGGCACCTCTTTCTATTTGATAAACAAATGAAATGTTATCATACATTGAACAAAATTTGAGTGATGAATTTAAATTTACAAGAGATCACACAAAATAAACTATTTTTCCAATTAAATTTAAATGAGATGCTATTAGAATAAAATTTACAAAATAAGGTGTTGAGAACATACAATTTATTTTAGGTGGAAAATCATACAATAAAAAAGGCGATTTAGGTACTTAGGCACTCAAAGTGCCTAAAAAACTTTGAATTATATGCAACATTAAATTATAACTAATCAAACAAAAAAATTCTTCATTTACGGACAATTATATGATTTTGAGATTAAACTTTAACTAGTAAGACAATCTGTAATTGCAAACTAATTAAACACTATATACTTATTTGCGTGAGTAAAGATAATTTCATTTTATTTTATTAAAGTACATGTGTCTCTAGCCTATTGGACTAAGTCTAATCCTGTTTATATGGATTGATCTATTAAAAAATAAAATACTCAAAGTATTTTTTACATTTATAAAGATCAAATCATCGACCTCTTATCTTATTTGAAGGGTAGTGCTTAACCACTTAGATCAAATACTTAACCACCATAAGTTAATTTTATTAATGTTCATTAATTTAATATTGTATTTAAATAAATAATAATTAATAAATTTGTTATACTTTACAGTTAAATACTTATAATAATGTAAAAAAATATATTTTTATAAAATAATATGATAAATAGAATTCTTTATGCTTTAGTTAGTTAAAATATTTTTCAAAAAAGTTTATTTGAAATCTTGTTGGTACTTATAAATATATTTTTATTTTTTAATCATATTTGTGACTCTTAAATTTTTACTCGAGTATTTTAAATAAAATTTTTATTAATACTTATTAATCAGTTATTTCTAATAAATTTAAATTTATTATTAATATTAAATAAAAATATAATATAGATAATATAATTCTATAAATAATAAATGCAATAAATTTATTAGGTATGTAAATTATTAAAAAATGTTTTATTATTAATTCAAATAAATTTACAATTGGTATTATCAATTATTAAAAGAAAAAAATTCCAACATTACTACCAAATAATAATTATTAAAAATATTAATTAATTCATGTAAGATGATGAAAGTTATTAAATATAAGTAATTAAAAATATAAAAAGTCCATATATAAGCAATCGGTTTCTTTAGGTTATTTCATATAAACAAAAGCAATTTTATTAATGTATTTAATTTTTTATTTTCAAAATTAAAAATAATAAATTTAAAGTATATTTTTTTATATAACATGCTAGGTAGCATTCTCTATGTTTTGGTTAGTTAAAATCTTGTTAGAAATTATAAATATAGTTTTTTTATATCTTGTATTTTAAATCATAATTTGAGTATTTTATAAAAAAAATTGAATTAAAAAATTTTAATCAATTATTTTTTAATAATTCTTAATTTGCTATTAATTTGAAATGAAAGAGATAAAAATTATAAATATACATTTTATTAATAATAAATATTATGGTGTATAAATTATTGAAAAAAATATTTTATTATTAACTCAAATAAAATATTAATATTATCAATTATAAAAAAATTCAACATTAACATAAAATACCAATTATAAAATATTAGTTGATATGTAAATGTTGGAAGATAAATTTTTTAATTAAATTCAAATAATTTAAAATTTTAAAAATTAATAAAATACCATATAAGCTATTAATTTTTTTATTTCATATATTTTTATAAATTTTAAGATTGAGGGGTGTTTGATTCAGTTATTCCATGCTCTTAATAGTTATTTTGTATCAAAAAATTAAATTTTGGTAAACTTTTGAATAACTATTTAAAATCTCAAATCAATTGTTGATTCAAGCAAATCTTATTTAGAATATTTTCCCTTTTTTTAGAAAAAATATTTTCCTTTTAGCTATTAGTTAATTTATATTTGTACTGTAATAATTTTATTAATAATAATAAATAAAATAAATGTTTAAAATTATTATTTAATGAAATTATTTTATTAATAATGAAATGAAATTTAATAAATTTAATTAATATTTTATTCATATAATATATTAAACAATAATTTCATATTATCATTATTTATTTTATCACATACCAACATGGATCAACAAGCAATTATCAATCATGGACTATCAAATATCACCGATCACTAAAGTAATATTAATGAGATGGATAATTTTGGATATTCTCATCCTATTTAAAGTAAATGAGTAGGTCTAAATAGATTGTAGGATGGGATGGGATGGGATGGCTAGTAAAATTTACCATGTACATGTTACAGTTTAAGGTGGGTAATTGATGATGGTACTTGGTACTCATTTAGAACCGGTTTAATATGAGAATTTCAAATTTTTAAATGGGTTTAAGTTGATATTGAATTTTATCCCGATACAGGATCTATTGCCATCCCTAACTGTTGCATACAAGGGAGAAACAACCATAATGTAACTGATCATTTGTACCAACTAACAACTTCTTAATTATTATTAAACTATCTCAAAATCAAGTCATAGATAAATATTTATGAAGTGAATCATGAATATAACATTGGTTAGATAATCTCACATGGTCTTCAATTTGTTAGAGCTATATACATTCCCCCCACTCTTTTCAGAATATCTATTAAAAACATCTGACTTTAGATTCTACATAATGTACCAAATCCATATATAGTTTTTCAATAAGATGGCCAATGAAAATGATGTAAATGAGTGGATCATCATGCAACATATACATATATAGTTCAATGTGCATCTTTTTACTTAGTTCCCAGTACTATCATTAGATTAAATGGTTTGGTTTTGATTGAAATTTTGATTACTTAAAGTCAATTATATAGTTTTATTAGATTTTTGGTTCTTTATTCAATTAATTAGTGGGTGTTTTAAGGATTATGATTGCAAAGCCATGTGCATCCAATTTGAGTCTGAAATTAAATCAATGATAAGTATCACCTCCTCTTTTTCTAAGCCCAAAACTTTTGTGTTTTTTTTTTTATAAACAATTTAATGATACAATATAATATTAATGTTTTTTTTTTTTGCCCTTTTCAATCATGGTTTTTTTTCCTAAGTTTGAAGAAGTCCTTTTCATATTAATAAGATGAAGAATGGGAGAGAGGAGGGGAAGCCATGTTGGGTGGCATGTGATAGAAAAACATAGTAGGTTCCTTTTGTGAACAAAACAATGACTAGGCATTATGTTAATTATGGAATGCAAAAATGCTTAAACTTAGTGGCTTTTTGACTATATGTTCCACATTCTCATCCATTATTACATTATTTTTAAAAGATTAACATTTTGTCTTATTCCTAATCACCTTCAACAAACAATTTGCTTGTCAAGAGCTATTAGAAATTTTCACATGACAACAATTCTCAAATAAGTGGTGTTGAATTTATTGAATGGGTATAGTAATTAACATATTGATATTTAATTAAATAATAATATTTAATTAGTTTAACTATTATTTATAATCTATAACTTTACATCAGCTTTACATTCTTTCAACTTATCTCTTATCTCTCAACAAGAAGTTAAGGCAAGAAGCATCTAAACTGTGATTAATGAGAGTAGTTTAATTCATGATTGCCTTTACGATCAGTATATACTAGTGATATGAGGTTAAAGAGTTAACAATTAATCCTCCTTGTGATATTGTTTCTGTTGCCCTACAAGATGTAGATATTTGATCCAACTCTTGATTCATATTTATGTGATATGATATGTGTTTAATCCTTCAAGAGGATTATTTTCAAAATTGTTGAATAATCAACATTTGATTATTGTATAGGCAGACTCATTAAAGTAGCAACCTTTCTAATCAAATTCTCTCTATTCACAATGCCTGAATTCAAAATCTGAAGTTTTATTAAAGGGTCTAATGACTTATCATGCTAAACCAATTAGCCGTTGGTTGTTATTCCACATATTAATATTAGATTATAACTTTCACATAACAAATACATATAGAGGGATCATTGTTTCCAATCAAACCGAAATCCACAAAAGTAAGATCGTAAAACATAAAACATAATGTGATTGGTTTGGATTCAAGATAAGGGTTGAATCGAATAAACATAATGTCTCATTTTATTGAAAAGATTCTATTATCTTAGCTCATAAAGAGTAGTAAAGTTCATTGTGCCATAAAATATTGCATTGAATTTAATGACATTGTATAAAAACAAAAATACCCCAAAATTGAGGAATGTTTCATGATTTTTCTTTCTTTACTTATTTTTCGTTTTCTTTTTGTTTTTAAGTATACCTAGTTAGGAAAATTGGTCCATCAAGTTAGGTTAGGTCAAAAACCTAAAGACTTGAAAAGGTGCAAATTAAAAAAAAGGATAATTTCTTTCACCACATGCACATACAAGTTGGAGAAGAGGATTAGTGAAAGTTCTATTGGGATTTGGATTAAGACTTAAGAGGCAGAAGACATAATACAATCCTTCATTTGGATTTGGGTTTGGTTATTCAGTGTTTTGTCCTTTTCGATAATTGCTAATTTGGGTGTGTTAATGGAGCTTAATTAGTCAATGGCTCTTATTTGAATTAGGCTTATCATCTAACCATGTTATACCTAATATTATAATACTTGCATTCACTAGACACTAACACATGCTTAGATCCCTTCATTCGAGGATATTGTACCTTTCTTATTGGACTACCAATTTCTATTTTCTTTCTTTGATCTATGGTTTTAATGTGACAAAAAAGTCGTCTTTATATTCAAAGCCTACACTATAAGTATTATAGAATTGATATTCCATTGTTATGTTATAATAATTTAGTATTCTTTTGAGTATTCAAATAGCATATTCACTTTTATTTGAAACAATTTCATTATATTCACTTATTATTTCACCGAATTTGTCTATGCTAGTTAATGTTTAATTAGAAATCAAATAAAAGAAAACTAATATTATTTCATCCATTCGATTTATATGGAGAAGTATAGATAAAATCAATTTTTAAGGCAAATGAAAATTTGTCAAAAAATTTTCTATTTTATCCATTAACTTGTAGATATTAAAGGAAAAAAAAAAGTTTGTCGTAGGTATTACATATATAGTAAATTTAATGTTATGGGATATCATTGCACTTCCACACCAAAACTTTAATTTAAACTTTCTCGAAAGGTCATTTCATTATACAAACGAAACATCTAATATGAAAACTTTTTCCAAGTAATCGAATGGTGGGAGTATTATTTATTGATTTCGCGAGAGCAAAAGTAAGAGTAAAAAAGTTCATAATGCATATTTGCATTTTTGAAAAATAACTTTAATAATATAACAATGACATAATATGACGCGGGAGTTAATTGAAGAAGCTAGATATTCATGCCCTGTGGATATTTTTCATGTGATTCATGGAAGGAAGTTGAGTAAAAACTTCCACAGACCTGTGGATATTTTTCACAGGATGTGCTATATATTATGGGTTTTTAATTAGTTTTAGGATGTTTATATTTTTATTGACGATTAGGTATTAATTGAATTAGGTTATAATTAGCGTGAAAGATGGGTTTTCTTGTTAGTTAAGTATTAGTGATTTATTTTTCTATTTAGATTAGAATTCATATTTCCTTATGAGATTTAGAGGGCCTAAAATCATGGCTTTATTAGCCTCATCCTTGAGCCGGCTGTTTATAACAATTCGACAACAGTAGTAGACAAGACAAGTATTCGCATAAAAAATCGCTACTCGTCCCAAATCCACTTACGAGTTTTCAATACCCATAACCATGGATATTTTTAGAACACCTAATTACTTTTTAGTACATATTTGACATGTTGGTTATCTTACTTATCACGAAAGTCGTAAGATGTAAAAGTCTTAAGTTTGATTTATGCCAACTATATTGTCTGTACCTATTTGGTGCATAGGAGAGGGATACCTATATTGTGTAACCTAAATTGTTATTTGTTTTAGTGTGTATATATATATATATATATATATATATATATATATATATATATATATATATATATATATTCAATTTTAAAACAATAGTAATCTAAAATTTAAAAATAAACAGATGAAATAAAATAATTTTAAAAATAGATTGACTACGATAAATGAATACATTCAATAGCCTACTACTACAACAAATCAAATTAAACAACATAAACTACAGCAAACCTATAAAAAAGAAAAATAAATTAAATTGATATTGTAACTAGGAGAAATACTCAAACCTCACTGTTTTTTTTTATAAGAAATGAAAATTATAGCACATATAATAGGTATTTAGCGTCTCATACCAAATTTATGATAATAAAAAATAAGTATTAGTACCAACTAATTACTCTCTCTCTCTCTCTATATATATATATATATATAATGTGTCAAAGTTCATGGGTCTACTGGCCAAAAAAAAAAGGATTCATAGGTCTACACACACCTGAATTAAAAAGGGACAGCTAGTTGAATAGTACATATCCTACTTTCCATTTGAAAAAATAGCACATATTTGTCATAATTAGTAAAACAGTACTTTAGGCCTAATAAAGGCTTACATATTTTTAAAAATTTCAAAACTACCCCTTTTGTTAAAAATATTAATTTATTTTAATTAATTAACTAAAAATAAAAAAGTTAATATAAATCAATATATGTCAATATCTGTGGATATAATTTAGCATTCTTCCAAATTTTAACAAGTGGCCGAGAAAATGGTCGTGGCCACATCTGGGCTATTTTCGGCGACCTTCACTAGAAAATTAAATCAATATTTGACAATATAAGTCAATATAGCTCAGTACCAATCGATATAAAATCAATATACATCAATATCTGTCCATATAATTTTGAATTCTTTCAAAATTTACCTGGTGGCTGGAAAAAAAAGTGTTGCCGTTATAGTTAGGCGGTTTCCTGCGATCTTTACCGAAAAATTAAATCAATATTTGTCAATATAACTCAGTACTAATAAATACCAATTAATATAATTTAATATAAGTTAATAAAAGCAAATTTTCTAATCAAGATCAGTCAATATGATATCAATATAACTTAATATAAGTCAATTTAAAAATTAATAGAACTCAATATAAATTATTATAACTTAATATAAGTCAATATATAATACTAATTAATATAACTCAATATCAGTCAATATAAATCAATATTGCTCAATAAAAGTCCATAAAAAAGTCAAAGGAATGAGAGACCAAAATTGAAAAATGCCAGGTCACCTCCACTGTAGAAACCCTAGTCGCCACCGCCAATCATCGAAAAATTTCAACGGTGCTAAAAGCTAACAAATCATGTCATCGTAAAGCTCTTGACTTATAGATTCCAAATATGGTCTTTCTTTTCCCAACTCCGTTGTATGCAGCTGAAAAAGTAAAATAAAAGTCACTGGCAAGCTAGGTACCAAAATGACCATCGTCGCTTGGGCTTCCTCCGTTGGTCTCAGATTGGAATTCTATCACTAGAAAACCAATGAAAACTCACTTGAAAGATTTTGGATCAAACAAAACCGAAAACCTGTTCCGACTTAATCTCACCATTTCCGCCACCATTCCTCGGAGCTAGGGGTGTACAACTACGGTTCGGTTCACCGAATCGAACCAAAAATCGATTTTCGGTTCAAAACCGAATGTAAATTTTGTGAACAGAAAACCGAACCGAAATTTGGTTTAAACCTAATTTTAGTTCGGTTTCGGTTTAAATTCGGTTTTAAATGAATTTTACATGTAAAAAAAATTCGATTTCTACAATTTAACGAACAGAAAACCGAACCGAAAATTCAGTTTATATTATTTGACGAACCGAAAACCGAACCAAAAATTCGATTAACCGATTATTCGGTTCGGTTCCGGTTCAAAAACCGAATATCGGTTCGGTTTGTACACCTCTACTCGGAGCTTTGGAGCTGGTCGAGCTCGCCGTCGCCTGGGTGACTGGCGAAGCTGACTCGCTAGTTTTGATAGTGAATGGACAGAAAACTACGATCAGAGTAAACTCTATTTTAAACAATGATGATGCTTTGTATTATGACAAAATTTGAAATTTTTCTTTTTTTAAATAATTTTTTTATTTTTTAAATAACAATAAAATTACAAAAAGGAAGGGTATAAGGGTGAAAGCACAAAAATGTGTTATTTCTTTGATTTCAAAACATATATGCTTCTTTTTCAAATGAAAGTTAAAAAGCGTGTTATATGATATAAATTCCCAAAAAAAAAAAAAAAAATTGGTTGACGCTTGCTAACACAAACACCCATTAATACATCAGCTTTAGTCTTATAAAATCTGGCCAAAATTAGGCCTATTTGGGTATAATGGCTCCTTAACACATTAGCTTTGGTCTTATGGATCTGGCTCGTTTGTGTATAACCATTCGGGCAAACTTAGTATATGGCACAAATATGTGTTTGATATTGCAAAAATAGCAAAAAATAATACCCCAATCAATATAAGACAAATTAAATCTAAATACCAACACTACACTCCAAAAACAAGCCTGTGATCTCTTTCATCTTTTGTTTTTGTCGCTTTGTTTACGTCTTTCATTTTCATTGATTTAGCTCCTTCTTCTTCTTACTTCTTCTGCGATCTCTACTTTCAATAACAGACTATTTGAAGTTCAATGGAGCCAGGGTTCTGCGATCTTTGCATAATGTATTGCAATCTAGACTGCAATGCCCTTTAGTCTGACCATAAAGAAAAGTTCAGTATAAAGCCTGTAAACAAAGGAATCATTTTCTTCCAAATCCCTAATTTTCATCGTGTTTTTCCTATTTTGACAAATGTGAAGTAACTCTCATCTTCAGTCGATTTTTGAATTAGCTTTCACGGCTGACTGACGATCCTTGGAAGCTTTAACCACAATAATCAGTTCGAAATCCTCTACAAGATCGAAATCTTCTTTGTTTGCGATGTGATTGATGTTTTGCTTGATGATGATAATTGTAGCACCCCTTATAGATTTACCATGGTAAACCTATAAAAGGGCTACAACTGTCTTTTACTTGTATATATTTATAGATATTTTCATTTAATATTCTTAATTATTTAACTTAATGTCTGAATCAAAATACAGAATTATTCAGCACACATTATTACAAACCATACAGTAACTAATACACACAAGTCTAGAAATTCTTTATTTAGTACATGCCGATTATTACTAATTTGGTTTTTATTTAAGATAAAAGATTTTACCCTAAAGGATAAAAATCTGTTGCTGGCTGATGTCTGGCGATCTACTAACATCACTACTTCGGTCCTTCTTCGATACTTACAAGTTTAGAGTGAACCAAACTTGCTGAGCGATTTCGCTCAGTGGATACTTTAACTATAAAATAACAATAATAATATTTTCGTGCAATTTAAAATTTAAATGCAACAACTATTCTTTTAATGAAAACATTTCAATAATA